>JASTWK010000605.1:0-106244 GCA_030770225.1 Temnothorax unifasciatus
ACTTTAAAACGGTTATATTGCGCGTTGGTTCCCCCGAATGAGTATTGCTCACTGTATGGTCTCCCTATTATAAATGTCATATTGAAAAGATTGAACGCATACAACATATTCTTACGCACGGTAGCCTATCGCATGGGAAGTCCTATGGCTATTACCTGCCATGACTATTATCCCATATCAAGAAAACTAAATTTGATCACTCTAGAGAACAGGAGATTAATTTTTGACTTAACATTAATTTTTAAAATATTAAACATTTTATCGATTGTCCTGACATATTAAAAAATATTTATTTAAATATTCCAGTCAGGAACCTAAGACAATCTCCCATCTTTTATGTTGAATATCATCGTACTTATATGGCGCAAACTCTTGTTTGAATAGAATGATCATCTCGGCAAATAATTATGCCAACTTGGTTGATTTCTTCGGCGGCAATGTATCTACTTTTAAGCGAAAACTCATTTGTTTATTCTCGTAACATTATTTATTGTTTTTTCCGATTACATTTTTTATCTATTTATTTAATTTTATAAACTACATTCTTCGTTGTACACACTAAAGGTTTTTCCCGTAAATAAAGATTATTATTTTATTATTATTATTAAGACACTGGATTCTCTTATTACTGTTAATCTATTATACTAATTATTTACAGACGTAATAAGTGATTCTAAACGCTGGTTGCAACCATAAACGTTATGAAGACGTAATTTAACTGAGTTCAGTTCTACGAATTGCATCGACTGTCTGTACAGACCGTACGTGGCCTCTTGCGAGGACGTAGTCACTGGTATCGTGTTTTCTCGAACTCTGGAATCATAGATCGGATTATGATAGAACATTGCGTTCATCATACTACATTAGCTAGATTGCCTAGCCTTTCTCAATAATGATCTACGATTCACGAGAGAACGGGTATGTTACCTGACATTGTTGTCATCCTCGTGTATGTTGCTCGTAATAACGAGTCTCCGTCAAAACGCCCTTGCGTGCGTTCTCAATTTGCCAATATGGCGGTCTCGTCCTTCGATTCGGATTATTGCTCAATGGCAACGTTCGTCCTTCCTTCAATATAAGCGAGTCGTAGTCTGTCGGATATCGTGTGATATCCTCTGTCTATAATATCGGTGCTACCGCACTCAACTGTATGCACAATGCTTGTATATTAGGCAGTGTCGCGAGAATATTAAGAGCGTGTCTATGCTCAACTCGGTGAAACGAATCTTTTCTAATGAAACTGTACGTAATCTCACGCGACTGTTCTCCACTACGGACGAACGCAGAATGTTCGCTCGACGAGCTGCATGCGCGTGCCGGCACGCCCAGCCTGCGCGGTATCACTCCGCCTGTAGGCACGAGCCTATTCTCCTTGCGCGCCGCCATGTCTGCCGCCTGAGTGGGGATAACCAATAGAAGCGTATCACTCTCTCGTACTGCAGATCATCTCTTCTCGCCGTTACGAGAACAGCAGCGGACATAGCTATTCCTGTGTGATTCAGAGAATAAACCATTATATATAAATCTGAGTCGTTGATTACCGTACCAGCAAGTTATATCGACACCATAATAACCAGGTGTCTACAGTGGTGACCCCGACGTGATTAAGGGTACGAAGGCTCAGCACCTAAGGATCGTTAGCATTCACCGAGGAAGTCTCTACCTCGCGTGCTGTGAGTTTCCGTTGCACGGCCGAATCGACATTCTTGTCGCTAAAAGGGCCAGTCGTTAAACCTCGTGGAAGAAGGCTAGTCCCTCATTTACCAGAATTTGCCTTCTGGCCGCCAAAATTTCCGCGGCAATTTCGCGTGCGCACAGCCATCGCGCACGCTAACCGGGAAGAGAGAAAGAAAGCGTTTACTCGCTGCTGGTTATGCCGAGGCTCTCCTGCCTTGGCGAGGACCTCTCACCGCATCCAGAACACCAGTCTAACGAAGGACGAGCTACACCCTGTTCCTGGCGGAGGTTATCGGATATTGCGCGAAGCCACCGACACCGGCGCCTTTATCTTCATCAATAGCATCGGAGATATTGCGTGAAGCCATCGTCGCCGGCGCCTTAACATCCTACCCTCGTGCACCAGCGTGACGCCAAGGGCATTAATCACCACTTTTGCGTTCGTAAGGATATATTTGGTCGAACCGCGTGCGGTATTCGCGAGTGTTTAGTCCACCGACCGTTGAATTTTTGAGGGCCAATTTTTGTTTATCCGCAATTGTGATAGCGTGCTTTGGTTGTACTGAACCGCTGTCGTTATTCGCCTCTGTCGTCTACCGCTATTGTGTCGTTGCATAATTACGGCTAGTATTTAAGTTGCGTTTGGAAACATAATTGCCACGCGTCCATCATGCCGGATCCGCACGATTTTTCCGAAGACGAGCTTCGACAGACTGTCGCGCGCTTACAGGCCGAACTTTCAACCTTACGTGCTCAGAACCCAGACACTGCTAGTAGAAGCAATGATTCAAGCGGGACCACTTCTCATCGCGTTGAAGCTTTTTACCGCGTACCTAAAATTCCTCCTTTTTTCAAGTCAGACCCGACCCTGTGGTTCATCCAAGTCGAAGCTTCACTTCGCAACTCTGGTATCACTAATCAAATTACGATGGCAGATACCGTTATTTCGCATTTAGATATTGAAGCCGTTTCATTAATTAGCGATTTAGTTTCAGCACCAGACCCTAATAATCAATATAATATTATTAAAGAGCGCATTGTTTCTACCTTTGCAGTTTCCTCAGAAGCTAAATTACGCCAGCTCTTGAAAGGTCAAATCACCCTTGAGGGCAAACCTTCACAAATTCTTGCACGTATGCGTAATGCGTAAGCGGGTCGTCATGTAGCGATTCCGTCTTGCGTTCAATATTTTTGGAAAGTCTTCCGGAACAATGTCGTGCCGTCCTAGCCGCCTCTAAATCTGATACCCTTCAAGATTTGGCTCAGCTTGCTGACACTGTTATGGACGCGTATGGTCAGTCACCGCAGTCTGCAATATCAGCTGTGGTGCCATACACGGGTTCCACGAATTCCAGCGCCATTGCATCTTCGTCGGCTACTAACGCTTTAGAACAAAAATTGAAGAAATGCAGAAACAGTTGCAAAAACTGGCAGTTCAAGTTCGATCGCGTTCACGCTCTCGTGGACGTTTCGTCGTAACTCCTCGCCGCGCCAACGATCCCGCAACCGTTCCGCGGACGGCGTATGTCGAATTCACCGCAATATGGCAATAAAGCCAAGCATTGCGTTAAACCATGCTCATGGAAGGCTACTGAGGACAAACAGTCAACTAACAAGGCCTTTGCCCGCTGAGGCGACGGTCGAAGGTCCAGTACTTCCAAGCGCCTCCACATCCGTGATCGTAAGTCCGGCAGAGTTTTTCTAGTCGACTCCGGGGCAGATATTTCATTATTTCCTGTGTCATCTGATTGTAAGTCGCGCCCCTTCCGACAATAAGCTCTACGCAGCCAATAATTCTACTATCAATACTTACGGTTCATTCACCTTATCTAGACATTGGTATTCGCCGCCCCATTGCATGGAATTTTTGTGTCGCCGCCGTACCTTACGCGATTATTGGAGCTGATTTAATTCGCATTACAACCTACTTATAGACCTGAAGAAACGAAGACTTATCGACCAAGTTACTGGTCTATTCGTCTCCGGCATCATTAATCCGTATGTACGATTTCTGCGCAGCTCGTGAGCTCTACTCACAAGTATGCTCAACTTCTAGCTAATTACCCTAAGGTTACGGTCTAGAACAGTTTGCCCCTTAGAATCGCGCGGTGTTTACCACCACATTGTGACTTCTGGTCCCCCTGTCGCTGAGCGTCCTCGGCGATTATCTTCTGAAAAACTCAAGGCTGCTAAGGCCATTTAAACGCTTATGTGAAGAAGGATTATTCAGGACCTTCGAGTAGCCCATGGGCAAGTCCCATCCATATGGTTAAAAAGAAAAAACGGAGAATGGCGAATATGCGGAAGACGACCGTGGTCTTAACGCGATCACCACTCCTGATAGATTTCCTGTATCTCATTTGCACGATTTTTCATCCGTGCTGCATGGTAAAACCATATTTACATCCTTAGATTTACACCGGGCGTTCCATCAAATACCCGTAGCTCCCGAGGATATTCCAAAGACCGCAGTCATTACCCCATTCGGGTTATTTGAGTCTTTGGTAATGACTTTTGGTGTTGCGTAACGCTGGTCAGACCTTTCAACGATACATGCATTGCGCGCTAGGTGATTTAGAATTCGTTTTTACTTTCTTCGATGATATTATCATAGCATCCAGATCTGAGAAGGAGCATGAGGAACATTTAAGAATCGTTTTTGATCGCCTCAATTCCTGTCACCTTCGTGTGAATTTAGACAAATGTGTCTTCGCGTTCCGAGTTAACATTTCTCGGTCATACTATTACTTCTCAGGGATTTTAAACCTACCTCAGAAAAAAGTCCAAGCTATTACCAATTACCCTAAGCCTCGCACCGTCGAAGAGTTGCGTCGATTTTTAGGCATGGTTAATTTCTATCGCCGTTTTATTCCGAATGCCGCTAAAACTCAGGCTCCATTAAATGCCTATATTACCAATCTCGTAAGCGCGATAAACGTGAGATCATTTGGTCTTCCGAAGCAGAATCTGCATTTGATAAATGTAAGACTGATCTAGCTAACATCACATTGTTAGCGTACCCGTCCGACTCAGACCAAATTAGATTAGCGACTGACGCCTCAGACTTTGCTATCGGTGCAGTCGTCGAACAAATGACTCAAGGGTTCTGGAACCGCTAGCATTCTTCTCTCGTAAGTTCACCCCTGCGCAATTAAAATATAGTGCGTACGACCGCGAGCTTACTGCGATATACGAAGCGATACGATATTTTAGGCACCTCCTAGAAGGTCGCGATTTTGAAATTATTACTGACCATAGCCGCTTACTTATGCGTTCACTCAAAGAACTGACAAAGCTTCTCCGCGTCAAGCGCGTCAATTATCGTTTATTGCTCAATTTACCACTAAAATTAAACATGTTTCAGGAAACGACAACGTAGTGGCCGATCCACTATCTCGTATAGAAGCGATATGTTTTCCAGATCAAATTAAGTTAGATGAACTATCGTCTGAGCAAAACAGCGATATCGAGCTTCTCGAATTACTTAAGTCTTCCAAGTCGACATTAACCTTGAAAAAGTTAACTTGGGGACCCGATCGCATCCCTCTCTACTGTGATATTACTAGCGAATATATCAGACCGTATGTACCCGTATCACTGCGTAACAGGTTACTTGAAATGTATCATTCACAGTCTCATCCTAGCACCAAAGTTACTGATCGCCTAATTCGCCAGCGGTACATATGGCCAAACTTGCACAAAGACGTCTCGCGTTACTGTAAAAATTGCTTAGATTGTCAGCAGTCGAAAATTTCTCGTCATGTCAAATGCGATCCCAATAAATTTGTTGCCCCCCGATGGGCGATTCAACCCATGTACATATTGACATTGTAGGGCCGTTACCAGCGAGCGAGGGTTATCAATATATGCTAACCATGATTGATCGTTTCTCGCGCTGGCCTGAAGCCATACCTCTAAAAGAAACGTCAGCACACACTGTTGCCCGCGCTTTTTTTTGATAACTGGATATCTCGTTTTGGTGCCCCAGCGGTCATTACATCGGATCAAGGAGCACAATTCGAATCTCAATTATTTAAAGCACTCCTTTCGCTCGTTGGTTCACAGGCGTATTCGAACAACCGCGTACCATCCTGCGTCTAACGGCATGGTGGAGCGTTGGCATCGTAGCTTGAAGACTGCGTTAATGTGTCATGCCGATTCTCAATGGACTCGTACTCTTTCCACCGTGCTACTCGGGTTACGTACATACCTGCGATCTGACACAAATGCTTCGCCGGCCGACTTTATATACGGTACACCCTTGCGTATACCCGGCGAATTCCTGTCATCTATCGATTTCAAACCAGATCCTCACATTTTTATTGAAGATTTCCGTGAATACATGCGTTCTGTCAAGCCAGTTCCTGTTACTCACAACTACAAATCTCGAGCATTCTTTTTCAAAGATTTAAGTGTCTGCACGCATGTATTCATGTTAGTTAAACTAAGAAATCGTTAGAAACGTCCATACGTTGGGCCGTATAAGATATTGAGTCGAAACTCAGACCGGGTCTATACTCTTGAGATTAATGGCAACCCTCGTAGTGTGTCCGTCGAACTTTTAAAACCTGCATATTTCATTCCTGATGCTGCTACTTCCGATAGTCAACCTTCGCAGTCAGAACAGTGCAATAACCAACCTTCAACTAGTTCGCAATCACCGCCTAGTCCTAAACGCGCTGTTACCTTTGCCGATAAGTTAGTCAGTAAGCCATCAGTCATTAAGAATGTTGCAAATCCGCTCAAACCTATTTTAAAATGTTATAGTCGTAAAAAATAATATCTATGTTAGTTCTAAGTACATATATATATATTTTTTAGTACATAAGGGGGGAGTATGTAGGCACGAGCCTATTCTCCGTTGCGCGCCGCCATGTCTGCCGCCTGAGTGGGGATAACCAATAGAAGCGTATCACTCTCTCGTACTGCAGATCATCTCTTCTCGCCGTTACGAGAACAGCAGCGGACATAGCTATTCCTTGTGTGATTCAGAGAATAAACCATTATATATAAATCTGAGTCGTTGATTACCGTACCAGCAAGTTATATGCGACACCATAATAACCAGGTGTCTACACGCCGTAGTCACGTGCTGCCGGTGTGCAGCGCGGTCGACGCAACGCGCGAAACACAGTGTCGCCGCTGAACTCAGTGACGGTAACAACGTTGCCATATATGCCTGCTCTACTTTACCACCACTAGTACAAAATGACTGATACACAATCTCTTATGTATTTGACTCTATTCTTTAAACAAGTATATGGTTTAGTATATAAAAATGTCGTAATACAAATAATCCAAAGTGACATTTCTAGGATTTTTCCAAAACCTGTCGGTGATTTTGATCCTCACAGAAAAGATAGGACAAATAATGTCACCTTACCTAGAGACCCTCCAGGGAGAGATTGGCCAATTCGCCGCCAATTGCATGCAAACAGGAAATAATAGAGATTCTGTCTTTCTCTGTACACATTCATATTAATACCTCCATCTTTCTTATTTCCCGTTTAAAAGCAAATGGAGACAGAAACGGTTCGTCTTTTGGCCAGTCTCTCTCTGGAGGATCTCTAACCTTACCTACCTTAAAGTCGAGACTTCACCCTTTAAAATACGCCAAGAAAAATTGTCCTATAATCTCTTCTGAGATACAGCCCCTTAAAAATCGGCAAAGTTTGTAAGTTTTAAAGCGCTCTCCTAATTGTTTTGCGTAGTGTACTTTGTTAGCTTCAACAGGTTGTTTTATTTCTTAAATCTTAAAAATAAAGCGTACATACAGAAAAATATACGTTTCTTGATTTTTGTGTTCAACAACATAATTTGAACAAAGATGAAATATATTCTGGATACCCGGGAAAAAAAGATTATATATGATTGTATGTGATTATATATGAAATTTGGTACTTTATATAAAATTATATATAGGTCCATATATCATTATATATGGGCACATATAATTCCGGATATAACTAGGTATGAACAGATCATATATGCACTCACGTATGGATGCATATAAGATTCATATGGAAGTATATAAACTCCTATATAATTATATATAATTTATATATAAAAAGCAAAATTTCCATACTTATATATAATATCATATATAATTATATGATTATATATAATTATACAGGCTATTCGAGAAGTCGAACTGTCGCTTCGCGCGCCTGACGAATGCGCGCCCGACCAACACGCGCTTATCAGGTGCCGCGACCCGCCGCGGCGCGTCGCCGGCTCGCACACATTTACCCGCGTTCAAAGTTCGGTCGTGCGGCAATTTAAGGCGAGCCGCGTAAGGACCAGCATTCGATTCCTACCGCTATACTCCACGATCTCGTGTTGAGGAAGCGTTGAGAGAGTCGAAATTCTTTTGTAATATATATAGCGTCGAGTGAGATATCCTCTCCTCCGCTTAAATCGCAATCAAGCGTCGAGCGAGCCTTCCTCCGCTTATTGCAACCCCTTCACCGTGGAGACCGCTGCTCCCGCCAGGCCGGACGCCCCTTCTGGGCCCGGCACTTTAGAAGCGGAGGCGCCAGGCGGCCCCACTCCAGCAACGACGAAAAGGAAGAGGTGCCGAACAAAGCCAAGGAGCAAAAGAAGGGGGAGGCCCCTCCTCAATCAGCCAGCGCCGCAGGAGCGGCGTGAGACCAGGTCCGAGCCCTGCAAGCTCCCAGAGAGCGGCCGACCAGTGACGCAGGAGCGTCACACGAAGAGGCCAGAGCCCTCCACAGGCCTCTCATTACTCCCGTGGCGGCTTATTCCAATAGACCTTCCGGAAGTACGCCGCACCAGGCCCGCAGGATTGGTTCTCGCAAGGCGAGATAAACGGATCTCTCGGCCGCCATCCCTTCACATACCGGTGAGGAAAGCTAAGCCCCCGGTTTGCCAAGCCGTGCTCACAAGAACCTTTCTGGCTCCTTCGTCCTGAGAATCCACTGGACCAGCCGACGGACAAACCACCTATCACCCCGGGCTCTAAACTCGACCTGAATAACAACGCGGTCACCCCCAAGCCCATTATGAACAAGGCCATCCGCCAACTCAAATTTTGAATCGTGCATTAGCACATACATTTTTTGATCAGGCACCACAAGGCGCCGCCTTAGAGAATGCAACCACAATGTATATAAGCTTGAAGAATATATTGTTATTGTTAAAGAAATCTTGTCTCGATGACTCACCGTCACTGCCCTGATCCCTATTGCGACCCCACCGTATCGAACACAGGCGATTAAAATATATTTAAATATATATAATGTTTCATATAAAATTCGACATAATTATATGTAAGTTCTTATAATTTATATATAAATTATATATAAAAAGCATTTGTCTACATAGATTATATATAATTATATATAACATACATATAACCATATATAAACACAACATGTGCGTTATATATATTATACTTTTAAATTCTAATTATCCGATAGATGGCATCCGATAGGATCCGTTTCTCGTATTTAAACTTTGACGAACAGTGGTATAAAAACGGTATCAAGAGACACGGCAGTGTCTCACGTCTCATGCCAAGTAGCGCCAAGTTATAATATGGGATAAATCACTTCACTTTTGATTCTATAGCTTTTAAAAAAATATACACTTAATTTATCAATGCTTTATTATTAGAGTTAACAATTCTTTTTCAATATATATTGACTATATATGGTCATATATGATTATATATATTTACATATATATAACTTCATTATATATGTTCATGTATGATTACACATGATTATATATAGTTATATATGATCATATAGAGACAAAATTCATATATAATTGCATTATATATAATCATATGTATTTATATACAATTATATATAATCTTTTTTCCCGGGTAGTTATTAACCTATCAAACATTTATAGGATTATAGAATCTCAAACATTAAGGGTCCATTCTACTTTGATGGGTCAAAAAAGAGGTACTTTTGTGAGAATTTTTGTTGGGCAAGGTAAAACAGATATCAAAATCATTCTTTCTGCATGATATTTATATATCTTTTATCAACATTTTCCAAATATTTTCATAAAAAATTTGAAATAGAATAGGTTATTTGAAATAAAATATTTACACCGCAAAAATAAAGCATGCAGCGATTAACTGCGGACGTTTTCTCGGACCTTACAATAATCTGAAACAAATAAAATTAGTGTTTCTACGTTCAAAATTGTTGTCCGCACGAAGTAGACTACAATCAAGTCGACATCAAAAATAGTTTTTTTTTAATTGCAAAAAAATTCGAAAATTTTACCCCTGTTGAGCTGGCCCCCCCACTTTGCAGAAATTAAAAAACAAATAGGCCAAAATTACAAACTATTTATGAGCTTTCATATCCCGTAGATTAAAAATTTTGAGCTCGTCACACTGAACAGGAATTTAATATTTTTTGTGGGGGGCTGAGTCAACGTTGACTCAGCCCTCCCCACTACTTAAAAATAGAGATATTGAATCGATCTTTGCGGCAGAATTACGAGCTATTTAAGAGCTTTCGAAGTGATATAATTTCGATTTTTGAGCTCATCTCCTTAACCCCCAAACAACCCTTTAATTGATTCAACTCAAGAAAAAAATGTTGAGAAAAATTAAAATACATATATTGTATCGCGGATATAATCCGTATAGCGTATAAATTCTAAGAATAAACTCTTAAAATACATGCATTTTGATTATTGAGCTACAACCCCTTCGCAAGAAAACCACCCCATTTTCCCGGCTTAAGAGAAAACTGTACTTAAAATGAATAAAATTAATTATTTTGCGACTAAATATCGTTTACTAATTTATGAGCTCGCAAAACACATGCATTTCGATTATTGAGCTACAACTCCTTCGCAAGAAAACCATCCCATCTTCCCGGCTTAAGAGAGAACTGTACCTACTTAAAATGAATAAAATTAATTATTTTGCGACTAAATATTGTTTACTAATTTATGAGCTCGCAAAACACATGCATTTCGATTATTGAGCTACAACCCCTTCGCAAGAAAACCACCCCATCTTCCCGGCTTAAGAGAGAACTGTACTTAAAATGAATAAAATTAATTATTTTGCGACTAAATATCAATTTACTAATTTATGAGCTCGCAAAATACATGCATTCTGATTATTGAATTGCAATTTCTTTTGTAGGAATATTTTATATTCCTGCTATACAAAAAAATTATAAGTTATACTTATAGAATATTAATTTACATTTTATCTAAATTAGTTTTTTAATAGCACGAAGTATACAACAATTTGTTTACATCGTGTAAATCATGAATTTAAAAAAATTAAATTAATTGCATTAATTTTTTAAATTGCTTTTTTTGTGAATTACATCAATACGTAAATGATATTAATATGTGAAATACAAAAGGTAAATTCCGTAGATAATTTAATCTTAAATTCTATATTACAACACATTTTATAATTTTCTTACATTTATTCTTACATTTATTCTAAAGGATATAAAATAATTACTGGAATTAATAACAATTCTCACTATCTGTTTAAAAATAAATTTATCTATTATATTCCTATTGCATGTAATTTTGGATTTTTATATAAAACAAAATTGCTTTTATTATATAAGAAAATAGTACATTAGAAAAATATATTTTAAACACATTTTATTGCACACATTTAAGGGGATGCTGGAGCCGTCTGTATAACCGACAAAATTATCATTTTCTATGTTATCGACTATATCTGTCCTTGTATAGACAATAAGATATAGACAAGGATAGCACGCTACATTGCACGCACACATACGCACAATACACATCGACATCATACTTTTATATTACGCTTTCAAATCTTGATTTGGGGGGTTTATCGATGTTTTTCTTGTTTTGCAATTCAGGGGAACTTGTTTTCGCGTTCGTACTAATGGTATATCTCTCATATGAAATACATCTTGTGACGAGCTGACAGCTCACCGCAACTCGAGACGCCATATTGGGATAAAAGTAGGATAAGAAAATCTGTACTTTTGTAATTTTTTTTCGTTTTCTATATAAAATCGGAGTTCCCCTAAATCATTAATGTATGTACTGCAATTCTGGAGAAGAATTTTTCATTCTGTCAAATTAATACGATGCTACGTGCCGACAAAAAATGTTGGTAAAACAGACGACTCCAGCATCACCTTAAACACACTTATGCACGTATAAACGCTGTGTCTATTATGACAACTGTCGGCACGCGGCACCTCTTTGTAAGTAGGGGGAGGGGGGGGGGAAACTACTCGCGGCTTGAATCAGGCACCTCTTTGTAAGTTGCAGCGCGGCTTACAATAAACAATATAAAAACTGCCGCTTGAGAAAATAATGTACTTTTGTGGAGATCCGATATACCGATTACATGTATCTCGGTTACTCTTAAATTATTGAAATTGGTTTGCGGCCTGTATTTCATCAAATATCATAAAGCCGCGCCGCGAGCTTAGATCAAAACACGCGGCATTGTTAATATCTTTTGATCTGTCCTTATATAAGAGAGATTTCCATAATATCGGTAATCAATCGAGAGAGCTGACGTTGTCGTTTAGTCTTGCAAGTCCGTTTCGCTAAAAAGAAGTTTCGAGTAAAAGTGGACAGTAAAAGTAAAAATTTGTTCATTACGCTATGGCACTTCAACGAGGAAGACCGCGTGTATTGAACGAAGAAGTCATCAAGCGTACTATTCTCTGCTATGCGCAGAAATTGTAACAAGCCATGGTAAAATTATGTCCAAGCATAACGAGATATGGGTAACTATATAAAAAAAAAATAGGACAAATACAACCGCATGCTGTATATACCCTTGTTGTAAATAATCGTTACAATATAAAAAGCATCTTGCTTGATATAACAATCGGAAATAAATAAAGATCTTTCGAAAACTAGTTCTTTGGATGCTAGTATTGCCAATTCATCAAGAACAACTTTGTCTTCATTAGATGAAGAATCGGAACGTAGCAAAATAAATGTTGTATTTAAGGGGTAACGCCACTCTAGAGTCCCAAAAAAAGCCAATTTTTGATAATTTTTTTCAGAAATACAATAATCATAAATGAAAATCGGTTCAATTCTATTTATTATCTATATATTAAAGTATAAAAAAATTTTTTTTAGTAATTATTTATTGACAAAATGGCGGCGCCAGAGCCATTGATCCAAAGTGCCTTTTTGCGGAAGGCGTCCAACGGGCGGAATCGAAGCTCCTATAATTTCTGAACTGGAACAAAAATTCAAAGATTTTTGAAAAATATATAAGATTTTCTATAGAAGTACGTAGGGGAATTGCGAAATATCATTTTTTGTAAGAATGGTGCATGTTGGAAAAAAGTGCTTCACTTTCGCTAAAAAATGTCGCACAAAATTGTTTATAAAAAAAAGTTTTGTTCAACTTATCGCAAAATCCCTACGTACTTCTAAAGATAATGTTATTGTAAAGTTTCACTCAAAATTTCAAGTCAATCGGATAAAAGGTGTTCGAGTTCTGATTCCGCCCGACTTTAAAAAAGCGATTTCGAGAAAAACGCGTTTAAAGTTTCAGATGCACATTCACAGATGCATTCCGCGCCGGCAGACGGATTACGAAAAAGGGATAATAGAGATTTTTCCGAGATTTGAAACCAAGTGTACCTTATTTCTAAGACTATTTGCTTAAAGCATCGTTTAAGCAAATAAAAAAAAATCGATTTTTTGAAAATTCTAGAGTGGCGTTACCCCTTAATAGAAATGAATTTGACAATCTTATAGAGACGAAACAGTATTCAAGAACAGAAAAGAAAAGACCCAAGTCAACTTTTAGACAATACCAAGTATTAAAAGCAGGAAAATAGCAAGATACAATTACAACAAAATTATGGGAAGCATGTAAATTGCAATGTGGATACCAATTTAAAAGAAATAAGATTTTCAATAATACTTTAACAATATGCGGAAAGTGCAATTGCGGTAGTATTATATAAATGGAATTGCGGAAAATATTACAGACAGTGAATCTATTACAATTAAATGCACGGTAACAAAAGGATCAGGAAATTGCAGTAATAAAAGATATTTACGAAATCCCACACGTCTTGAAATAGGTGAAAAATTATACAAAGAAAATAAAACCGCTAACCGATTTATAGAACTAAAACAGCTGCAAAAATAATGTCACTGGGCGATTGTGAACCTCCTCATTTGTATAAACAACAAGCTCTCCGTAGTGCGGTACACGAATATATAGATTCACAAATTTTTGATAAAAATCCAATTATATCGTTGGCCGTAGCAAAACGAACTGTATTAACAAATATTATTCACAACATAGGACTGGATCCTTTTTATACAATATATTGGTTAAAATATCAGCTTGATACTTACAGACAATATACATTTACGGACCCAGCCTCTATAGCTATTGATACTACCGGTAGCATTATTAAGAAAATAATTTATCACAATAAATCGCGTTCGAAACATATATTCCTTTATACTTGCATAGTTAATTCATCTGAAGTAAAATATCCGGTTACGCAAATGTTAAGTGAATCGCATACCACAATAACGATTTGGTTGTGGTTAATACAATGGATTCAAAGTGGTGCTCCTTTTCCGCGAGAGGTAACTTGTGATGCATTAACAGCCTTGCTTACTGCTGTCGTTCAAGAATTCATTAATTATAATAACATTGATGATTATGCCGCTAAAATATGGGAAGATAGAGAAGTATCTTCTTGTTACCTTCGTATAGATGTTGCCCACTTTATTAAAAAATAGCCAATTTTTTAAAAATTACACGTTTACGCGTAAAAACATTTTATTTGGCCAGTATTAGCCAATTAATATTAGCTCGTAATATTGAAGAAACGGAAAATATATTATTTTCTTTTTTAACTACTGCGGTTAATGAAACGGAAGGAAATAATCCCGATGGAACACCCACATGCTACGAAATTCAAAAATAGAAATTAAAATGTTTATTGACGAGCGAAACATTAAAGAATGCAGAAGATTATGCCACAACTAATGATGAGCTTGAAGATGAAGAGTTAGACAATACAAATATGGCAAATCGATGGCAAAAATGGGCAAATAATATTAGTAAGCGTGTTCATAAAAATTTGAATAACAACGGCGACAGAGAAAATGCCCATTATCTTCCTCAATTAGAGATAAAGCTATTAAAGGACATGAAATGGTTTCCTCTTTGGTCAGCTGTGTATCGCGATAAATTCGGATATGGAAGAGTACCTGCATCCAGTGCAGCTGTTGAAGCTGAATTTGGTATCATAAAAACGCAATTACTTTCAAATATTAAATTACCAATGAGAGCAGATTTATTTATTCTAAAACATGTTGAATATCTCAAAGGACGTCTTAATTTAACAAATAGCGTTATGCCAGAAAAAAATACTGAGCCGCAAATCGAAATATTAAATACGTTGCAAAACATCGAAAATGAGATTATAAATACTAATATTAATATACAATCTAATACAACAATCACATCTGACAATCTACAAATTGAAGAATGTCCCGCTTGCAAGAATAATGATCTTCCCTCTGGTGCTCAAAAATGCCACTATGTAAAAAAAATGTTCACGCATTAGATTCCTGTTCAAAAGCTATTGAAGAAGAAGACGAAGTATTTGGACAAAATCGCATTTGTAGATCTTGTCAATGTATGTCATCTCGTATCACAAGTAAGATGTCAAGTCTCAACAATGTAGAGAATTGGCGTGGATTAGCGATACCAAAATCAAAATCGCGATATTTACATAAAAATTTCAAAGAAAATGAGTTTATATTACATGATAAACTTTTGAAAGTTCCCATTTTAAGTAATGGTAATTGTTTAAAATTAAAGGCTATAAATATAAAAGGAATAAAACTGACGCTGGCGAATACTTGCGCTTTTGATAGCGTATTTCAATTATTTTTAGCAGCAGTTTATGATAGCAAAGAATTTGCAAATAAGTGCAGTTTAATGGCACAAAAAAATTTATTTTTCCAAATGGTATTAGATACATCAACAAAAGAAATTTCAAGAAATACATATTATAATCGTGCCAAAATTTTGCAAGAAATTTTTCCGACTGAAGTAGGCTCTCACAATTGCGGCTTTATTAATTGTGAAGTTGCTGTTGCATATTTATGCACAAAGTTATTTTTAACAACGCCAAGCCTGGAAGAAACATCTTCGTGTGATGAAAACTGTCCTCCACGAAAAAAATATTTTCCGACATTGCAAATCCAACATGCATTTCTTATAAAAGAACAATTTAGTAAAATGGTTGAAGAACATTTTCTTTTGGGCAGCGCAAGTAAATGTTGCAGAACAAATTGTATTGGTGTTGAAACAACTGCTCCACCTCAAGCAGATATAATAAATATTATCTTTTTTTTTTTTAAATATATTTCTTTGTAGTATTGCAATCTTAGTAAAGAGTTATTTGAACAGATAAATACAATGCAACAATATAAGAATTGTGTAATTAATGTATAATTAAAGTGAATATAAATAAACAAGTGTTTATAATAAGTACCCAGCAAACACAGTAATCACCGAGTGCGTAATTTGATAGCAAATTGCCGCCAAGATGGCATCAAATTCCAAATTTGTTGCCATCTTGGCGACAATTTGCTATCAAATTACGCACTCGGTGATTACTGTGTTTGCTGGGTATTAAAATGAATAACGTTTTTTTTTCTGTTAAGTAATTTCATCTATATGTATTTTATTAGATTTTATATTTTACTTAGAATGATACATTTTATCTTGCAGGTCATTTCATAATATGCGAATTATATGATATCGAAAATATTAATAAAACTATACGACTTTCTGACATACCAACAACTCTAAAATGCAGTTTTATGTCTCAACCGTACCGCTTAAGGAGGTTCAATCATTACTTGTGAGTCAAAAATGCGATTGAAATAAATGTCATTACAGCGATCCCGAATTATATGCAATATTAGTATAATGAATTGTGGATGCTACTTACGTGCTATATTCTTCGTCAATTATTAGTGTATAGAATATTAACAAACATATACTGGGGTATAAGAGCGTCAACGACTCGGGAATCGCTTATTTGGCCAACATTATAGGTTAGAACTTGTCACTTTGTGACAATAAGCTTTCTATACTCGAAAGCCAACTTAGAGCCTTAATTTTTTAATATGTTTTACATAAACACTTTACACAAATAATCGCAAAACTTGAGCAATATTGACCATATAGTTTTTTTGTAATATTATTCAGAAGTTGACCACTTTAGCATGTACTCTTATGGAGAAAGTCTCTCCGAGGTAGATCATCACTGGTTTAGTACACACTTAGCCAACTTTAGGACTTTGAAAACTCGCATTTGATAGATGAAACATCAAGGATTGTGTTAAGACTTTAAAAATCGGACTTTACCATGTGGATTGAAAGCTTTATCGTCACAAAGTTCAGGTCCCAGCGTAGAATAAGCGATTCCCGAGTCGTTGAGCTCTCATACCCCGAAATATATTTATTAATATTCTATACATTAATAATTGACGAAGAATATAGCACGTAAGTAGCATCCACAATTCATTACACTAATATTGCATATAATTCGGGATCGCTGTAATGACATTTATTTCAGTCGCACTTTTGACTCACAAGTAATGATTGAACCTCCTTAAGAGGAGTGGTTAATCTAAGATCTTCGCGAACACACAAATCTGATCCAAAAACAATAGGACACTTTACTGCTATTTGTCGAAGGAGAGATAATTCCTGGATACAGTACGACGATCTAAAGGCGACAGAAATTACCATATGACCAAATCAACGGAAATATACAGTTATTATTATATTCCATTTAATATAATATACATATACTTATACATATATATTATATGTATTATTATATGTATGTACTATTATGTATTATTATATGTACTATTATATATATTAAGCATTACATAATATTACATAACTAATTATGTTAGTTATAGTATAGTATTAAACTATACTATAACTAGAGTTTTAATAAATAAAATGCGTTTAAAATATATTTTTCTAATGTACTATTTTCCTATATAATAAAAGCAATTTTGTTTTATATAAAAATCCAAAATCACATGCAATAAGAATATAATAAATAAATTTATTTTTAAACAGATAGTGAGAATTGTTATTAATTCCAGTAATTATTTTATATCCTTTAGAATAAATGTAAGAATAAATGTAAGAAAATTATAAAATGTTGTGTTGTAATATAGAATTTAAGATTAAATTCTCTACGGAATTTACCTTCTGTATTTCACATATTAATATCATTTACGTATTGATGTAATTCACAAAAAAGCAATTTAAAAAATTAATGCAATTAATTTAATTTTTTTAAATTCATGATTTACACGATGTAAACAAATTGTTGTATACTTCGTGATATTAAAAAACTAATTTAGATAAAATGTAAATTAATATTCTATAAGTATAACTTATAATTTTTTCGTATAGCAGGAATATAAAATATTCCTACAAAAGAAATTGCAATTCAATAATCAGAATGCATGTATTTTGCGAGCTCATAAATTAGTAAATTGATATTTAGTCGCAAAATAATTAATTTTATTCATTTTAAGTACAGTTCTCTCTTAAGCCGGGAAGATGGGGTGGTTTTCTCGCGAAGGGGTTGTAGCTCAATAATCGAAATGCATGTGTTTGCGAGCTCATAAATTAGTAAACGATATTTAGTCGCAAAATAATTAATTTTATTCATTTTAAGTACAGTTCTCTCTTAAGCCGGGAAAATGGGGTGGTTTTCTTGCAAAGGGGTTGTAGCTCAATAATCAAAATGCATGTATTTTAAGAGTTTATTCTTAGAATTTATACGCTATACGAATTATATCCGCGATACAATATATTTTAATTTTTCTCAACATTTTTTTCTTGAGTTGAATCAATTGAAAGTTGTTTGGGGGTTAAGGAGATGAGCTCGAAAATCGAAACTATATCACTTCGAAAGCTCTTAAATAGCTCGTAATTCTGCCGCAAAGATCGATTCAATATCTCTATTTTTAAGTAGTGGGGAGGGCTGAGTCAACGTTGACTCAGCCCCCCACAAAAAATATTAAATTCCTGTTCAGTGTGACGAGCTCAAAAGGAGGGGGTGTAAAAGTGGCCGTTTTGTGCCCCGATGGGAAACCTGTGAAACATTTTTTTCCACCTTATTTAAGGTTGAAATAAGAAGGAAATATGGTCATTTACCCAGGAAACCACGGGAAATATTTTAAAATCTATAATAAATGTGTTTAAAACGTCTGTTAAAGTAACTGTTTGAGCGGTTTAATAAAAGGTAAAACGTTTTAAAACAAGTACTACATTTCCATTTAATGAATTTTGCATCATAAAATTGTATATAAATGCCGTACATATAACACAATTGCTCATATACGCTTATCATATGTTATGCATATATAAATGTATGCATGTACATATATATATATATATATGTATATATATATATATATATATATATACACTCGTCACAAAAATTAAAGGAACACTTAAATTTTCTTAAAAACTAGGCAAAATTTGAGCAGCTGTATCTTCGTTAAAAATGAACAAAATTTAAATTTAAAAAAAGGGTTTTAAAGCTTGAAATCTCTGCTTTCAGAAGATCACTATTTTTTTTTAGTTTCTGTGAGTTTAGTAATTTTTACATATAGAAAACCACGAGCTGGACAAAATGGGAAATTTTCTTCTCACTTTGTGGGCCTGTCACGTGCTCAAAAAAATCCTGCGAAATTTTTTGACTTTCCAATGTGAAAGCTCGAAGTTTTCCCTACAAAATCTTTTTTTAAAAATGTTTCTACGATTTTTTGTTACTGAGTTAACGCGGATTGAATAAGAAAAGAGCATTTTGACTTTGATTGCTCATAACTCCGTTAAAAATCATCGTACCGTAATTCGCAAAATGGATTCTTAAAGCTAAAACTTTGCTCTATCAAGTCGTATAATCGCCAATTTTTTCATAAAGATGTTTGGATACATTACAAGTGAGTAAAGATGTCGTAAAAATTTGCAATTTTTTACTTTCTTATTTAGATCCAAAAAACAATTGTGCAGAACAACAAAAATTTATTCTTTACGTTTTTTTGTACTTTTAAGTATCCTACATTTAAAAAAAATTTGCCGAATAGCTATGAGATTTTCTTCATGGTGGCCACTATGGTTTTACGGGGCAAAACGTACAAAAAATTGTGAAATTGCTTAATTTTAGTAAAAATCAAGAAAAAAAATTAAAAATAACGTCTGGCGGACGTTGAAAAACTGTTTTCAATTACGCTGACAATACATTGAAGATGAGCAAGTGTCAGAATAAGCTAGAAAGACTTTTTTATAAAAAATTAATGTTTTGTGTTTTAAAAATTTGAAAAAATACCGCCGACATTAGCGTTACCCATACGAGGAGGTTGCCCGGTCGGATTTACGCTTTGTTATGCGCGCGCGCGTGCGTATGTGTATGTGTGTCATTCAGCTGAGACCCTGCGACTCGTCGCTTTCGCAGTATTTTATGACTCTAAACTCATTCATGACTGTGTGTGCGTGCGCGCACACGCGCGTGTTTGTATGTATGTGTATGTATGTGTGTGTTTCGTATGCGTGTGTGCGTGCGTACATGCGTGCGTGTATGGGTGAGTGGATAGATGGTCGTAGGTGGTAAAATGAATTTTTTCAAATTTCGAAAACACAAAACATTAATTTCTTATTTAAAAAAGTCTTTCTAGCTTATACTGGTATAAATTTGAAAAAATTTATTTGCCACCTATGACCATCTATCCACTCACCCACACACGCACGCATGTACTCATGCATACATACACATACACGCAAGCGTACGCACACACAGTCATAAATGAGTTTAGAGTCATAAAATACTGCGAAAGCGACGAGTTGCGGGGTCTCAGCTGAATGACACACATACACATACGCACGCGCACGCGCGCATAACAAAGCGTACATCCGACCGGGCAACCTCCTCGTATGCTTTGGGTAACGCTAATACCGGCGGTATTTTTTCAAATTTTTAAAACAAAACATTAATTTTTTATAAAAAAGTCTTTCTAGCTTATGCTGACACTTACTCATCTTCAATGTATTGTCAGCGTAATTGAAAACAGTTTTTCAACGTCCGCCAGACGTTATTTTTAATTTTTTTTTATTTTTACTAAAATTAAGCAATTTTACAATTTTTTGTACGTTTTGCCCCGTAAAACCATAGTGGCCATCATGAAGAAAATCTCATAGCTATTCGGCAAATTTTTTTTAAATGTAGGATACTTAAAAGTACAAAAAAACGTAAAGAATAAATTTTTGTTGTTGTTCTGCACAATTGTTTTTTGGATCTAAATAAAAAAGTAAAAAATTGCAAATTTTTACGACATCTTTACTCACTTGTAATGTATCCAAACATCTTTATGAAAAAATTGGCGATTATACGACTTGACAGAGCAAAGTTTTAGCTTTAAGAATCCATTTTGCGAATTACGGTACGATGATTTTTAACGGAGTTATGAGCAATCAAAGTCAAAATGCTCATTTCTTATTCAATCCGCGTTAACTCAGTAACAAAAAATCGTAGAAACATTTTTAAAAAAAGATTTTGTAGGGAAAACTTCAAGCTTTCACACTGGAAAGTCAAAAAATTTCGCAGGATTTTTTTGAGCACGTGACAGGCCCACAAAATGAGAAGAAAATTTCCCATTTTGTCCAGCTCGTGGTTTTATATATGTAAAAATTACCAAACTCACAGAAACTAAAAGAAAATAGTGATCTTCTGAAAGTAGAGATTTCAAGCTTTAAAACCCTTTTTTTAAACTTAAATTTTGTTCATTTTTAACAAAGATAACTGCTCAAATTTTGCCTAGTTTTTAAGAAAATTTAAGTGTTCCTTTAATTTTTGTGACGAGTGTATATACTAGCTGGTTACCCGGGCTTCGCCCCGAAGGACATGTGTAGTAAGACACGCAAATAGTCTCTTTCTCCCCCCCCCCCCCCCCTCTCTCTCTCTCTCTCTCTCTCTCCCTCCCTCCCTCCCTCCCTCCCTTCCTCCCTCTCCCTCCCTCTCTCTCCCTCCCTCTCCCTCTCCCTCTCCCTCTCCGCAATTCCGTCGTATACAATTCTTTAAGATTCACTCAATTATTTCCTAAAAAATTGGAAAAATTTTGTAACCAATTTCCAAAAAGATACCGGTTCCCAAAAAGATCGATAAACTATGCAGTTTATAGCACTCCCAGGGAAATTCTACCCTTGTTTTATATACAACTAGCTGGTTACCCGGGCTTCGCCCCGGAGGACATGTGTAGTAAGACACGCAAATAATCTCTCTCTCTCTCTCTCCCTCCCTCCCTCCCTGCATTGCAGCGCACTGTAATATATTGATATTTACGTTGAATTCAGTTTGGATAACATTTTGCATGCAATCACATTTGATGTGACAACGTGCCCCGTGACCGGGGCACGTTGTCACAAGCGACCTGTCGTTATTTATTGTTATGTAACAACTGTAGAGTAACAATCACACAAAATTCGATACTGTCCAATTGAAGCTGAGGGTTCACTCGAAATTTTGGCATATCAAAGTACTCTTAAATATTGAATGTAAAAAATACAAACAATATTGAACCAAATGTGTGACAACGTGCCCCGGTCTACCCTATGCACACACACACACACACACGCGCGCGCGCATTTTTGTAGGGGTAGGTTAAAACGTTAAACAGATCACAACACCTGAACTATTGTATGCGTGGGCTTCAGAGCCAAAAAATTTACCGTCTATTGCAGTTTACTATACAACTGATAGTGAGTACAATCTAGCTAAAGAAACCTTGAGTACGAGATTTAAAAATGCTAAGACTATTCCAAATACACAGCAGCTGCATTGCTTGATTCCATGTGTCAAAAAAAAGTTACTTATAACAAAAAGATTTTCAAAAAGTACAAAGTTTCAAGAATATAAATTCATGTAATTAAATCATAACTATTATTTGTAAAAGCAAAATATACTAAAATGAAAAAAAAACTAACTACTGAACATTTTTACTGGATTATATAAAAATCCGTAAGAAAAAAATCATATCTTTTTTTATATTAGTCCTGGCATTTTGAAATTTTAACACATTATTACACACGACTGAATGTATTTAAAGAAAAAAACCTAGCTCAATTGAGCATGGCACTTCTGAGATAATTAACTTTTTATTCGTTTTTTATGAAAAAAAGTACTAAAAATTAATATGGTAAAAAATGAAAATTACCATCTCAAAGTACAAGAAAAATCCAACATTTTTCATGTATACAAATTTTTTATACATAGAAGAACTTTTGAGTTAAAAATTTCCGAAAATATCAATTCTTGAAAAAAACTCAAAATTCAACTGTTGATATCTACTGAAATAACGTCCATAAAATTCTGAAAAAAATTGAGAAGGAACCTATTATTTAATACAATAACATATTGCAAAACAAAAAAAATCGGTGAATGCGAGTAAAAAAAAAAGTTGAGATGCCATGGAATACTCCATATATATATATGTATTTACATATGATAAGCGTATATAAGCAATTGTGTTATATGTACGACTTTATATACAATTTCATGATGCAAAATTCATTAAATCGAAATGTAGTGCTTGTTTTAAAACGTTTTACCTTTTATTAAACCGCTCAAACACAGTTACTTTAACAGACGTTTTAAACACATTTATTATAGATTTTAAAATATTTCCCGCGGTTTCCTGGGTAAATGACCATTATTTCCTTCTTATTTCAACCTTAAATAAGGTGGAAAAAAATGTTTCACAGGTTTCCCATCGGGGCACAAAACGGCCACTTTTACACCCCCTCCTTTTTAATCTGCGGGATATGAAAGCTCATAAATAGCTTGTAATTTTGGCCTATTCGTTTTTTAATTTCTGTAAAGTGGGGGGACCAGGTCAACAGGGGTGAAAATTTTAGGTCGAAAATGGATCTTGTTCAGAAGGCTACCATTTTGTCAATTTTTTTACAATTTTTTTCATTGTAGTCTACTTCCTGTGGACAACAATTTTGAGCGTAAAAACATTAATTTTATCTGTTTCAGACTATCGTAAGGCCCGGGACAACTTCCGCAGCTAAGCCATGTCAATCGCTGCATGATTCACTTCTACGGCGTGAATATTTTATTTCAATTAACCAATTTTTTATAAAAATATTTGAAAAATGTTGATAAAAGATAGATAAATATCACGCAAAAAGAATGATTTTGATATTTATTTTACCTTGCTCAACAAAAATTCGCAAAAAAGTACCTCTTTTTTGACCCATCAAGGTAGAAAGAACCCTTAAATCATTTTCAAGATTATTTTATATACTCAGGAAAAATTAAAAAAAAGAACCTCAAAGAAATATAATAATAAATAAAAAAAGAGAAAGAGGAAAAAGAGAAAACTACTAAGTATTAATATATTAATTAACTCTATTTCTTTTATTTATTTAAGTATTAATTAGTATTTAATTTAGTATTTAACTGTATTTATTTTATTAAAAGTTTAAACCGTGTAAATTGTTCTTTACAATTGAAAAGAAATGCACAAATATTTATCAAACATTTATTTCGCTACATATGATTTTTCAATAGATGTAAGCGATTATTTCAAAAGATACACGCAATTAGCTGTATTTATACAGGGTGTTTCCTAAGTAAGTAGACAAACTTGAAGGGGATATTCCTTATACACAGTCTTATACACATGAGTTCTCTAAACTGCTTCGTTTTCTAAATACAGGATGTTAAAGTTGTGTAAAAAAAAGTAATAAAAATTTCAAAAATCTGGAAAATGTTTAAAGATATTTTATTCGGTGTGCGTACATGTGGTATTAAGAACCATTTTCTAATACCAATAAAACATTTTTAGATCTACCAGGAGCATGCATCTTTGACACCCTGTATTTTAAAAACAGAACAGTTTAGGACCTAAGGAACTGTTCATAGAAAATTTTTCTTCTTAAAATAAGCCAAGAAACATCCCCTTCAAATTTGTCTACTTACTTAGAAAACGCCTTGTGTAATGTTTGTTCCAAAAACTCTCTAAATGCTTCAAAAAAACAGGCACAATAACAACTGTGCCGCAAACAACGTAGAACTACGTCAACTGTAACTATTTCATGTTATCGTATTCAGCGAAGGAAACTAGACGTAGGGCTACGTCAACAGTCACTATTATTTTAGCGAAAGACAGTTGACGTAGCCCTTCGTCTACTTTCCTTCGCTGAATACTTTAACATGAAATAGTGACAGTTGACGTAGTTCTACGTTGTTTGCGGCACAGTTGTTACTGTGCCCGTTTATTTTTTAAAATTTAGCTTTGTTTTTAAAAAAAATTGTGTACTGGTTTCATAAAAATAAGGTAAAGAAGATACCGATTTATGCTTAAATAAAGTATAAGTTATACATGTATTCTTATATATCATCATTAAAGGAAGGTTGGTATTGAATTTGGTGAAGATCGTTGAAAAAGTAACCGATTTACTTTGGCGAGAATCGGGAAAGAGGTTACCGATTTCTGCAAGTTTATACTTAACACTAATGACAACTTATTTATTACTCTATGATTATTATTTTCGAAAACATAACAAAAAACTACGCAACCGGTTTAAAAAAAATTGGTAATAAAAAATTAACCCCACCACCGCCATTCTCGGAAAATTCTAACCCTGTTTCATATATAATTCTTTAAAATTCGGTCTATTAACAAATGAGTAGTTCGCGGAAAACGTTTCAAGAAAACGTTGCAAAAAAAACTACGCAACCGGTTTAAAAAAAATCAGTATCGAAAAATTAACTCCATCACCGCCATTTCCGGAAAATTCTACCCCTGTTTCATATATAATTCTTTAAAATTCGGTCTATTAACAAATGAGTAGTTCGCGGAAAACGTTGCAAGAAAACGTTGCAAGAAAAAAACTACGCAACCGGTTTAAAAAAAATCGGTATCAAAAAATTAACCTTACCACTGCCATTCCCGGAAAATTCTACCTCTGTTTTATATATAATTCTTTAAAATTCGGTCTATTAACAAATGAGTAGTTTGCGAAAAACGTTGCAAGAAAACGTTGCATCTGTGCCTGAATTTACCCCCCCCCCCCCTACTGTCGACAAAGACGTAGTTCTACGTCAAAATACACGTAACTATTTAATACAAATTTGATGATAAATATAATTGTATTAGACTATATGTATAACTTGTATTAAACATTTCTGTTGAAATCAATCGCTTAAAAATATTGTTCATACCCACTGTCAATGAGATGAATGAGATGATTACCTGCAACCGTAATGCGTCTTCTACGCGACTTACGATTCCTATTGGAAGGTAAGACCCTGATGTTGGGTCTTTCCTTGGCAATCCTTTGCCGTGGCTGTGGCACCGGCGGTACATCTTGTCTCCTACGGCTTGCTGTCGCCAGAACGCTTCCGCCAGTTACCAATGTCCTTTGATCCTCCGACTGCAACCATTGAGCTGCAACATCCTGCGCAGACTCCTGCTCTTGCTCCGGCTGCGAAGGTGGCACCTCCCCGAGGACTATCATGCGAGACTCACGACTTGTATTGCCTAAGAAAAAAATTGAAGACATAACTGTAAAAAGCAAATTTACTTTTTAATTTTAATTCCTGAAATATATATGCGTAAAAAGATATATAGGTAATTATGCAGATGAAAGAAGTCACCTTGGATGACCTTGATTTTTAAGTATGTTGTCAAGGTCACCCTCCTGAGTGACCTTCAGAAGATTTCAGCCCGCGTTCGTTGTTTATTGAAGTTATTAACAAAAAAAATTGAAAAATGTAGCAATTTTTTGAGTATTAAAAGGCATAAATGACTAATATATATGTCGAAATAGTACATGCATGAACAAAGAAAAGTTATTTAAAACAATGAATCGTAAATATATTGAAATCTTTTTGCTTTAATAATACAGTATACATTGCCATTATTCAATTAAATGTTTAAAGTAGATAATAGTTTATATTTTTGGATAGTTCCCCTGCGGAGGGCTCCACTATTGTTAAACTAGAACATAGTGTGCCTTCGAAGTACATGCGAGGGCTTTCCACGCGTAAGAAGTTATGAACTCATGTGGCGTTTTCCATGTATATTTTTCCACATATATTTTTCCAACTTATTTAACTGCGCGCCGATTATTTATCGGACTTGATATACAGTTATTGTTGGAATTAAAATTCTTCTCTCCCCGAAATTAAATCGACTCGATTTAATTATCTAAAAACTGTAAAGAATTTATTGCAAAAAATAAGTTGGAAAAATATAAACTATATAAAAATATAAATATAAAATATAAATATAAATATAAATATAAATATAAATATAAAAAAAAAATATATATATATATATTATTGATATAAAACATTTGTATCATCGTAAACTTTATATTTTATAATCAAATTAGAATCAAAAGCCATACGATCCAAGCTTAGATCTTTAACAGCCTTATATTAGTTTCTATGTATATATTAGGGTGTGTCATTTTGGAGCAACTTTTTTTTTTTATTTCCCGAATAGCATACATACTTGCAGGAAGGTAAAATAAGATACCTGTTAAAATTTTAGCCCTTAATATTAATATTAACAGGTCGCTCATCGCGATTTTTTATTTTTCATTTAGTAAGATAGAAAAATTTTTATAACTATTTAACAAACAGTAATACAGCATTGCGCCACATAGATTTTCTGTAGTAAATTTACCGCTCTACAAAAAAAGATCTCTTATCATTTTTTCATAAATTCAACCGTTCAAAAGATATTCAAAGTTAAAGTTTGATAAATTTTATAAAACTTGTTTTTGCTTCTTATGAATTTTGTATCATATCGACTATCAAAAATTATGAAATAATCAATACATATTTTTGTAGAAAATTTAACGATCTACAAAAAAGGTCTCTTATATTTTTTTCATAAATATAACCATTTAGACGATATTAAGGTTTACACTTTGAACTTTAAACCTTAATATCATCTAAATGGTTATATTTATGAAAAAAATATAAGAGACCTTTTTTGTAGATCGTTAAATTTTCTATAAAAATATGTATTGATTATTCCATAATTTTTGATAGTCGATATGATACAAAATTCATAAGAAGCAAAAACAAGTTTTATAAAATTTATCAAACTTTAACTTTGAATATCTTTTGAACGGTTGAATTTATAAAAAAATTATAAGAGATCTTTTTTGTAGAGCGGTAAATTTACTACAGAAAATCTATGTGGCGCAATGCTGTATTACTGTTTGTTAAATAGTTATAAAATTTTTTCTATCTTACTAAATGAAAAATAAAAAATCGCGATGAGCGACCTGTTAATATTAATATTAAGGGCTAAAATTTTAACAGGTATCTTATTTTACCTTCCTGCAAGTATGTATGCTATTCGGGAAATGAAAAAAAAAGTTGCTCCAAAATGACACACCCTAGTATATATATATATATATATATATATATATATAGATATATGGCTTTTGATTCTAATTTGATTATAAAATATAAAATTTACAATAATACAAATGTTTTATATCAATAATATATTTATAAATGCTAACAGTTTTAACATATTAAAAATAAAATTAGTACCTAAAAACATTTTTATTACTTTAAATTTTATGTATATATATGAAGGGATGCCTTAGTGATCAAATTTTTTAAAATATTGACTCATGTGCATGGATGCAATCTATACAATATATAAATTGCATCTATGTACACAAGTTAATATTTAAAAAAATTTAACTTACACTACTAAGGCTTTTTATCCCTCCAATATATGGATATGATCTACACAGTACATTTTAAACGCGTATTTGCAATATTACAGATACATATCAAATACATAATTTACGTATCGAATATATATTGTCATATATTGCCATATACTTATCTGATACGTAACGTAATTACGTATCTAGACGCGGACATTCATCGGTATTAAACATGTATCTAGTACATGATTCATAAGTATTGCTACGTATCTGCTATATTATAGCAACATTTAAAATTTTATATATTTGCTATCTATTTGAAATATAAAATGCTGTGCGGGCTAGCCACTAGAAGCCGCCATAATGGATCCGTTATTTTTAATTTTGAAATTTTGACCCTGGAGTCGTCATCAATGACACAAAAAAACTCTTATAGATAAGTTTTTATGTAAAATACGAAATTATTCGCTCTCACCAGTTTTGGCACAAATGTTGATTTCGGGCCCACCAGTGAACTGGTTAACAAGAATCGTATATATAACCTAATTACAAAGATATAAAAATGCAATATGTAAAATTCAACAAACTTACAAATTAATTTAATAATTTTTAGTTATATATATTTTAATTTATATTAAAGATAAAACAAAAAATGTACCTAATTAAAACTACTCAAACTTTAAAATCTTACACTAATCTTTAAAAGTAATTATATAAAGATATATGTTCCCATAAGATAGATAAAACATTTCATTTATCAGTTAACTTTATATAAAAACATAATAATAATAATTAATTAGAAGGCATTCAGTTTTAAAGATTGAAAAGATTACATCCCAGCAAACATTTTGATTGTGGGATGTTAGCAAAGGGGAAACAAATGCCAGTGGAACGATAATGTCAAAACCAGAGCCTACTGTGTCCTCAGTTGGTCTCTAACGTGAACTAAATCTAAAGAACATATTCCGCAGTCAAATTGACGACAACACCAGAGCAAATCCGACATCAGCAATACAAAGATTGTTGCATATTGACGGAAGTGTGCTAACAGAATTGGCAATAACAAGTATGTTTCCCATTTGCGGCTTTTCGGCAAATATAATTTGTTGCCAACATTGCAATTGCATAAAATGTTATAGGCGATCTTGCTACTATAAAAGTTTATCAACAAAAATTTCTATTCTAATACATTGTTAAAAGATATATTATTAAAATTTTATTCGATAAAAACAAATTTTTCTGCATAATTAACATAAGTAGTTAATTGGTTTTCACGACTATTGTAAAATAGTTTTAATCACAAAATTGATACTAATATTTCATCAAATATCAAAAAATCAGCCTATGTTATTTACCAATTCGCGAATAATTATTTGTTGCCCTACTTTCTCATCTAAATTTAATACTTTATTTGTTAATTTTTTTTTTTTTAAGAGTATTACTTGTGGTAAAACAATGAAGGCAGTAGTAGTCCTGATGCTGACTTAAAGGTGTTACAACAACCTTTTAAAAAAGGAAGCAAGATCTCGTAGCTTCTTTAGATTCGTAATAAATAAATAAATAAAAAGGAACCATACACGCAAGTCATTATTTTCATTGTTCTGAAGAACATAACTAATCATCGTTAAAAACATATTAAGAAAGACACTTGTGTAAAAAAAAGTTATATCTTTGCGTTCATGGCAACTTTCTTTCGCAGATATGGAGAGCTTTTTAGTTCTGAGCTTTTTAGTTCTATGTTCTTCAAAAGACTAATCTGTTTTTCTCTAATTCTTAGATTCAAATCAAGATTTGCGACTCATAAAACCAAAACCAAGTTTTTTAATTACATATTGATATACGTGTATATAACAGAAATGTAAACAAGTGTCTCTGTAGATTCTAAAATTGTAAATTTTTATAACAAATTGTATGTATATTTATATACATATGCATATATATATAGAAAAGATCCCAAAAAATTAAGAAAAATTCTTAGATTTTTCTCAATTTTTCAGATACTTTCTTTTAATACGTAAATTCTGAAACTTATTGAAACTTTTGGATCCATAAACCATTAAATTACGAAATCTTGACTTTTAAACATAAATCTTTGGATCACTTTTGTTTCAAATTTTTGTTACTTATATTTCTAGATCTAATAATTTCCAGATTTTTACATTTGCATCTCAAAGTTTGAATCATTAAGTCTTGCACATTCTTGGATCTTTAACCTTTTCTTGCATCTAAAAATTATTGACCTAATTTTTATCTGCACGAAATATCCTGTGTTTTCATCACTCTTGTAGAAACTAACATAAGATTAAATTAGTTTAAGTTCAATTAGTAGAACATTTAAATAAATTTTCACAAGGTGTATATAAAGAAAACTTATATGCTTTCCCTCAAAATTGCATAAAGTAAAAGACTTCTTTATATATAGTTTATATATAGTTCTTTTTAGTCTTCTATTAATTCTTTATAAGTACTGCATACATATATTTCATAAGCAACGAGGTAAACAACTGTCCACACCTGTCACAAATCACAATAAATCTCTTAAACTTGAAAGTCCTTCGCGAGATTATTCATATGGGAAGACACATCAGAGACCATCGATTGATTACTCCAGGAATTTTTGGATACTGGTAGACTAGAATTGTACACGATGTAACGATATTAACGACAATTACCGAAACAGAATAAAATTCGCGAGGAACGATTGACATCCGACTAAACTGGCATGCCGCGATGACGTTTCGGGCAACGTCAGTTCACTTTTGCACGCTTTCAGTTATTGATCGCGTCTATATCGTGTTACCCTCTCTCCACATTTCTCTATCTCTCTCTCACTCTCTACCTTTCTTTGTTCTGCTATGTTATGCGTCCGTAGCACCCCGAATCATGATTCATCCTACCACGCTGTTAAGTTCGATTCAATATCGAGTTCTCTCTCGATACAATTCGGATTCACGAGTGTGTTAAAAATTGAAATGTTCAAGAATGGTGAAGTTCTTAAAATCTATTTTGGGTTAACATACATTTTTGAACACATTCGCGCATGCGTGTATAACACGGAATATACGTAAAATAAAATTCTTGTGAATCAAACAAAATTTCATAAATTTCACGCAAAAGTTTACGAAATAAATAAAATAGAAACATAGTAAAGAATAAACGCTCTTGTAATCTTCATTATGTATTATTGTACATATATTATTCAAAGAACTGAGAAGAAAACTATGCGAAGAAAAGAAAAATGTGGGAATATTAACAGATATTATAAATATAAAAGCAAAGATATATCGCAAAATAATCGGCTTACGAATACCGACTAGTTAAGAAAATCTTAAATTTTAATCAAGCTAATAAACAATTTTTTAATTATTTCACAACTTCCAAGACAGCATATAATATCAATGTAACTAATTTCAGAAAAATTCAAATAGGGATTTAATAAAATAAATATAGCAGTAACGTATTAAAGCGGTGTTTGAATAAACATAAAAATAATAAAATCATTGTGAGATGATTTGATGTAAACTGTTTAAAGTCTCTAATTAGATTTTGATAAACAGAAACATTGTTGTTAAATACTTGCATCTGACCAGTACTATGCCATTTTCTCTCCTTTATTCTCTCTTTTGATTGCATAATAATTAATTCAGTTTCTTTTAAAATTTCATATACAAATTAAATTAAATTTATAGGGGGTTCCGTTTCCGGTGCTAGCGAGAGCGACAGGTGTGTGTGTAAGCGAGGTTAAAATTGCATAGAAAGGTAGTTTGGAAAAGGTTGGAGAAGACGAGAGCGAGCGAGCGGGGGAGAGTGGAGGTGTGACAGTGAGGAGGTGAAAGAGTGGAAAAGGGGAGGAATAGGTAAAAAGAGATAAAGAAAAGGAAAGTGGCAACGGAAAGATGACGGGTACGGCACGGATGAAAGTTAGTGTAGAGTGGCGATAGGAGAGAGTAGTAGAGTAGGGGCGATACGGTGACGCGCGAGCGGACATAGATTAGTAGCGATATAGAAGGGAAAAGAACGGTAAACACATTAGGTGCGTTCGGGGAGACGCTATTCGTCATGGGTAGCGACTATTGCGCATCCCTAGCGGCTCCGAACAGAACCTTCCAAGTCGTGCATCGATGCGATTCAAAGATCGGGTGCGTATGCGTGTTGTAAAATAAATTTTTTAAGGGGGAACATACGTGTAGAATTTTCAAAAATTCGAATTTTTTTTTACTTTTCTTAAAGTTTGAAGTATAAAGAATATTGTGTGTAAATTTCATGTTAAAATTCGAAAAATTGTGGACGTTATGATGGGCGTTATGGGCGAAATTAAAGCTCACAATGCGACCCGTGAAGGGAGAATTCAGCGTAGACAGTCACGAATTGCTGCTGAGGATGCTGCGACAGCTGCGGAGGGATTACTTTATGGCCCTGGAATCGCTGATTAACGGTAAATAAATAGTTATTTGTGTAACAAGTGCGGGAAGTTGAGAATTGGACACGAGCGCGGAGTGACGCACGAGCCGAAGGCGAGTGCGTCCACTCCGCACGAGTGTCCAATTCTCAACCCGCACGTGTTACACACACTATTTTATATCACAAGTGCGTCTAAAGTTTAAAAAAGGACTTGCAGGGGGCGAGGGGGGGCGAAGCCCCCCCGAGCTCTTAAAAAAGGACTTGCGGGAGGTTATTTCTCCCAACGAGGGGGGGGCGAAGCCCCCCCGAGTTGGGGTCACTTTTCCCAACGAGGGGGGGCAAAGCCCCCCCGAGTTGGCGTCATTTCTCCCAACGAGGGGGGGCGAAGCCCCCCGAGTTGGGATAAATGACAGGGGGGTCGGGGGGGCAAAGCCCCCCCGAGTCTAGGAGCAGGCGGGGAGGGGGGCGCGGGGGGGAGGGGCTCCGCCCCTCCCCCCGCCTATGAAAAAGCAACGTTTATTACAGGAGCAAGCATGTTAGGTTTTCGCCGGCTCGTAGCTCGAGGGAACAGTACCGGCACGTGTCGAGCTTCCCGACGATCCGCGTTTCGTTCCCGGAAGACGGACGATTTATCGATCGTCCTGGCGTGCGAATCCGCGCGACACACATGCACACACATATGAAAAAGCAACGTTTATTACAGGAGCAAGCATGTTAGGTTTTCGCCGGCTCGTAGCTCGAGGGAACGGTACCGGCACGTGCCGAGCTTCCCGACGATCCGCGTTTCGTTCCCGACGACGGACGACTTATCGATCGTCCTGGCGTGCGAATCCGCGCGACACACGTGCACACACATACACACCCGCTACGCGACTCCTCAACGATTTCGGGTACACGAAAACTTTTATTGAGTCGATCTCGGTTTTTGACGTTTCTGAGGTTATGTCTGAGTATCGCTGTGATAATTCGCGTCAATTCGCGTAGTTGAAGTTGAAGAATCTTAACGACATCTCGCGGCGCACTACGCGAAACACTACGCGTGTTTCTGTGCGCTACGATGCTAGCCACGCTATTGGACGGAGATGTGGCGACGCTAGCCACGCTATTGGGTGAAAATCTTCGTCCAATAGCGTGGCTAGTGTCGGACTGAGAAAAGTAAGAAGAGTGTTGGCAATGGGTCGTGCGCGAGTACTTTTCTAGTGAGATTTCCCGCACCCGTGCGTAAATGTAGTGCGTAAATGTCGTGTATGCAATTGGTTATTTCGTGCACAAATGGCGCGCAAGAAATGTGCCATTTTCGACGCACATGTGATATAAAAAATAATCTCTTACACGTAATTTCTTTGCCAAACTTTAAACTCGATTATCTCAAAACATACTTTTCGAAGTCGGTTCCCAGAATATCTCGAGAACGGCTGGACCGATTTGCTTCAAATTTATACACAATGTTTTGCGATAGTTTTTCTCGTTTCCATCGGGAGATTTTTTTTTACTCAACTAGTTTTTTTTTATCAGACTATGAAGGTCAAAAATTTGGGTCAAAAAATGAATCTGAGTTCAAACAGTCGACGTTTCGGTAAGAACATTTTTTTAAATGAAATCTGCCGATGGAAATTGCTTTATGTATTGCTATTTAAGAATCCGTTTGAATTTCAGATCAACCGACTGCGCGAAATCTTGGGAACCGTAAACCGTGTCCGCGAGGAACACATTTTACGCCGGCCACGAAAACAGCGCTCCAAGGGAATAAATTCCTTTAAAAAAATTTGTGAACGTGCCTCAATGTAGATACTTTTAAATTAAAAAAAAACCGGATCGAATCGAATTAATAGTTTCCAAGATAAAAATCTCAAATTTTACCTTTTTTTCTTGCGGTCTACACGTATGTTCCCCCTTAATAAACCTTAGTAAAACTTAATTGATTATGTTGGAGGTGGTTTGAGAGCGTATGTTGAAGGGGAGAATGCACTGAAGGCAAACCACCTTATGTATGTTGGAATAATTTCCAAAAAAGTAGAGGAAATAAAAATGTCTGTGCTTAAAAAGTTCGGATTTGTTTGGTCCACCACACAAAATTAATTTAGTTATTAATATAGTTAATAGAATAAATATATTTTGCATATGCTCCTGCAAAGCAGGCCAGTTTGGTAAATGTAAACATAGTGTTGCCTTATTAATGCACTTATATATAACATTTATGCAAGATATATTTATTCTATTAGCTATATTAATAACTAAATTGGGAGAGGTGCACTTGTACACCGTTCATTTGGACACATTTGGACACGGTCATTTGGACACGATCAAATAGACACCGTTTATATGGACACGGTTCATTTGGACACCGTTCATTTGGACACGGTTCTTTTGGACACGGTTTATTTGGACACGGCTCATTTGGACACGGTGAATTGGACACCGTTCGATTGGACACGGCGAATTGGACACCGTTCGTTTAGACACGGTTCATTTAGACACGGTTCATTTGGACACAAAAATGCGCGGCCTGTGCACTTGGACACGAGAATACGCGATCTGTTCACTTGGGCACGAAGATGCGCGGCCTGTGCACTTGGACACGAGAATTCGCGATCTGTTCACTTGGACACGAAAATGCGCGACTTGTTCACTTGGACACGAGAATTCGCGATCTGTTCACTTGGACACGAAAATGCGCGGCCTGTGCACTTGGACACGAGAATTCGCGATCTGTTCACTTGGACACGAAAATGCGCGACTTGTTCACTTGGACACGAGAATTCGCGATCTGTTCACTTGGACACGAAAATGCGCGACTTGTTCACTTGGACACGAGAATTCGCGATCTGTTCACTTGGACACGAAAATGCGCGGCCTGTGCAGTTGGACACGAGAATACGCGACCGTGTCCAAATAAACCGTGTCCAACTAAATGGTGTCCAAACAAACCGTGTCCAAATGAACCGTGTCCAAACGAACGGTGTCCAATTTGCCGTGTCCAAACGAACGGTGTCCAATTGACCGTGTCCAAAAGAACCGTGTCCAAAAAAACCGTGTCCAAATAAACGGTGTCCAAATGAACTGTGTCCATATAAACGGTGTCCATTTGATCGTGTCCAAATAACCGTATCCAAATGAACGGTGTCCAAGTGCAGGCCACTCACTAAATTAATTTCGTGTGGTGGACCAAACAAATCCGAGCTTTTTAAGCACAGACATTATTTTTATTTCCTCTAATTTTTTGGAAATTATTCCAACATATATAAGGTGAGCTTTGCCTTCAGTACATTCTCCCCTTCAACATACGCTCTCAAACCACCTCCAACATAATCAATTAAGTTTTACTAAGGTTTATTAAAAAATTCATTTTACAGGTTTATCAGCAAATTGAGAGTTATCTCGCCAGTAAGTGAAAATAATTCAGCTTCGGTGTATCTTAATTCGACCCAACTGGCCAACTTTATTAAATAGCACGCTACGTTTCGACCTCGGGTTTAGGTCCTTATCAAGCGTTACAAGTATAAACTATAAATTAGTTAGGCATAATGCCTGCTACGCCACACCTAAAAACTAATGATAACAAATGTACGACGTGTAAAGTATATAATTCAAATTAATAAAAATAAAGTGCTTACATAGTTTACTCGTTGATAAATTAAAATATATAAAGACCGTTGACACGGCATATTCGATCGTTTAGAACTTGTCGAGTCGGCTGTGTTACTGTTAATGTGCGGACACGGATAACAACAAAACAGTACAGATAAAGTGATCAAGAGGGGGAACAAAGTAAGAAGTGGGAAATTATGTCTCTTCTATAATACGTTCGTAGAGAGCGTTGAGCTTCTCCGTGTCTCTTTGTAAATTTATATTGTCATTAAATTTTTTTATAAAAAACATTTCTGCTATTTCCCTCTTCTTAGTCTGTTTCTCCTTATGTAAGATTACTGGTTTATTCCAGTCGAAGTCGTGTCCATATGATATTCTGTGACAACTGACTACGGAATGATTGCTATCGTTCTTCTTTATATCATTCTGGTGCTCCCTGAGGCGCGTGCACAGATGCCGTTTCGTTTGTCCGATGTACGCAACATTACAATCCCTGCAGTTTATTTTATAGACTAATTCGGTTTGATGAAGATCATCTATCCTGTCTTTCCCTCTTTTTATTATACAGTCGAGTTTCTTAGGGACCGTATATAAGGTACTAATGTTGACTTTTTTTAGATCTCGACTTATAGACTCACTCAGATTTTTCACATAAGGTAATGGTATACTGTTTTTAGGATCAAAAATTATTTTACTATCCCCGGTAGACGTATTTCGTGTTTTAAGTTGATTTAATCTTTTAGCAATGTATTTATTCGTGATTGATTTTGGAAAACAATTATTAGTCAAAATATCTTTAACAATTTTAATGTTAGAATTATGGAATTTTTTGTCCGAGAGTATAATCGCGCGGTCAACTAAGCTCGTGATCGTGTTAATTTTATATTTTAGCGGGTGATTCGAATAAAAGTTCGTATATCGTCCAGAAAATGTAGGTTTCCTATACCAATTTGTTATCATCGTATTGTCATTTCGGATCACCGTTGTGTCAAGAAAGTTAAGTGCCCCGTCCTTTTCCGTTTCATAAGTGAATTTTAATCTGGGGTGATAGTCATTAAATGTTCTTAGTATTATGTCAACTTTAGATTTAGGGACAACAGCAAAGATGTCATCAACATACCTGAGAAAAATCGGGATATCGAAATCTAACACATTCAAACAATGTGTCTCCAGATCATCCATTACAATGTCGGAGACATCTGGAGACAGAGGAGACCCCATGGGACTGCCGAAAATCTGCTCATAAATTGAACCGTTAAAACTGAAGCTAGTGGAGGATAGAATCAAGTCGATGGCATATAAAAATTGTTGTAAATTCATGTCTGTTTTTTTCGAAATGTGACTCCACCTTTTCTCTATTCCCTTAAGTACCAGATCTTTCGGAATGTTCGTAAAAAGTGCAGTAACGTCAAGTGAAATAAGTATTTCATCCTCCTTTATCTGTCTGTTATTAATAAAATTAACGAAAGACCAGCTATCTTTTACATGTGAATTCGGTTTCGGAATAGATGAGTGTAAAATTACTTGTAGGAGCTTTGCTACGTTGTATAACGGACTTCCCAACGCCGAGACAATAATGCGTAACGGAAGGCCCGGTTTATGCACTTTCGGCAGACCATAGCATCTCGGGAGATTACCATTCGTACAGTTCAGTCGGTAGTACATACTATCAGTAATGATGCCCCTGTCACGCCAAGATTTGACCAAGTCATGAAATGTTTTTTAGACGTAATTTTTTTGATAGGATCTTTGTTTACTTTTATGTATGTATTTTGGTCGTTGAGCATTTCTGTCATTTGATTTAAGTATGAGTTCTTATCTAAGATGACAGTTACTTGGCCTTATAAATATAATATGGACAATATAAATTTACAAAGAGACACGGAGAAGCTCAACGCTCTCTACGAACGTATTATAGAAGAGACATAATTTCCCACTTCTTACTTTGTTCCCCCTCTTGATCACTTTATCTGTACTGTTTTGTTGTTATCCGTGTCCGCACATTAACAGTAACACAGCCGACTCGACAAGTTCTAAACGATCGAATATGCCGTGTCAACGGTCTTTATATATTTTAATTTATCAACGAGTAAACTATGTAAGCACTTTATTTTTATTAATTTGAATTATATACTTTACACGTCGTACATTTGTTATCATTAGTTTTTAGGTGTGGCGTAGCAGGCATTATGCCTAACTAATTTATAGTTTATACTTGTAACGCTTGATAAGGACCTAAACCCGAGGTCGAAACGTAGCGTGCTATTTAATAAAGTTGGCCAGTTGGGTCGAATTAAGATACACCAAACCACCTCCAACATAATCAATTAAGTTTTACTAAGGTTTATTAAAAAATTCATTTTACAACTGCTCGCATACGCACCCGATCTTTAAATCGCATCGATGCACGACTTGGAAAGTTCTGTTCGGGGCCGCTAGGAACGCGCAACAGTCGCTACCCATGACTAGAGTCCTATATTAGTAGAGAGACGCAAACTTGTTTCTCCTTTTGATTGGTCGGTTATAGACCAATAAACAGCAGGGCGTACGATCATAAGATGGGGGCGGCGGCAGAGTGGAAATCACAGACCAGTCCTAATACAGTCGTCGTAGTAGATTAATATCGTACGGGTATACGAGCACAAGATGGCGACGGCAGCAAAGTGGGGGTAAAGTTTGCGTCTCTCTACTAATATAGGACTCTACCCATAACAAATTAGCGCTGACAACGTCATTCTATCTCTGTTACTTACTAAAAGTTGAACAAGGACAGAGCACACTCATAGCGCTAAAAGCGCGCTCCCCGAACCCAGCCATTGAGGCATAGAATAGCTAGAGAGATAGATACCCGGGGAAAAAAGATTATATATAATTATATATAAATACATATGATTATATATGAATTTTGTCTTTATATGATTATATATAATCATATGTAATCATATATAATCTTGTATGAACATATATAATAATATTATATAATCATATAGGGTTATATACACTTCCATATGAATCTTATATGGATCCATATATGAGTGCATATATGATCTATTGTTCATATCTAGTTATATTTGGAATTATATATGCCCATATATAATAATAATAATTTCATATAAAGCACCAAAGGTCGTAGCCGGATAAGAAGGGTCAATGTGACCCCCGCACGGATCATGCTCATTTTTTTTCTTTGATTGCTATCAGTGTTACTTACAATTTAGTCAAATATTAGCCCTTAATATTGAACCGTTTTGCTGTAAACAATAAAAATAAAAATTTCAAAAATAATTCATATCTTTTGATTGGCTTAACCGATTTTGATAAAATTTTAATATGTTGTAGATATTATTGAGACACATTTGTGGAAAATTCGGGAAAGGTTTCTGATGACAGAAACATTAATAAAAAAAAATAAATGTTCTTGTATTTTTTTAGTCCCAATATCTTTCTTGTACAATTACGAAAAAATTGTTCTACAATCTTGGAGTAGTTTCCTATCGGACATAATTTTTTGGAAACGATAAAATAGATAGACGGTACTTTTAAAAAATAAAATATATATATATTTTTTTAATATGATATGCTTTTGGTACGATCGCCATATATTTTATGTAGAATTTTGGGATAGTATTCTACAACAAGTAATTTTTTTGAACCAATAAAATAGGTAAGCGGAAGTTAAAAAAATAAAATATTGTTTTTTATTTTTCTAAATTATGATATACTCTTTGTACCATTGCTATATTTTTTTTGTAAACTTTTGAGACGGTATTCTATAACAAATAATTTTTTTAAACTAATAAAATGGATAGAAGACACTTTAAAAAACAAAATTTTTTTTTTAATTATTATAGTTTTTTGGTACCATAGCCATATTTTTGTTTAGAATCTTGGAATGAAATCCTACAAGTAATTTTCCGGAATCGATTAAATAAATAAATGCAGGTACTAAAAAAATAATAAAATAAAGTAAATTGAAATAATTATTATGAAAGGATAAACTATAATCGTATTAAATCAAATGTTTATTTTAATGAAGCACACATACACATACACGTACGCATACACTCAAAATAATGACGTACTCATACACATTCGTTCACATAATCACTCTCATGCTATTATTTACATATTTATAGTCATATGGATGGACTAATCTTCACATCACTATCTTCATTAATAATAGGCGTGATGCCGTCTGTTTTAAATATATTTAAATATAAAAAAATATTTAAATATATTTAAATATAAAAAAATATTTAAATATATTTAAAACAGACGGCATCACGCCTATTATCAATGAAGATAATGATAAAGATCAGTCCATCCATATGAATATAACTATAAATAGTGTAAATAATAGTATGAGAGTGATTATGTGAACGAATGTGTATGTGTACTTCATTAATAAACATTTGATTTAATATGATTATAGTTTATCATTTCATAATTATTTTATTTTACTTTATTTTATTATTTTTTTAGTACCTGCATCTATTTATGTAATTGATTCCGGAAAATTACTTGTAGGATTCCATTCCAAGATTCTAAACAAAAATATAGCGATGGTACCAAAAAAATATTATAATTTTGAAAAAATATTTTGTTTTTCAAGTACCTTCTACCTATTTTATTGGTTCAAAAAAATTTCTTGTTATAGAATACCGTCTCAAAAGTTTACAAAAAAAAAATATATAGCAATGGTACGAAGAGTATATCATAATTTAGAAAAATACAAAACAATATTTTATTTTTTTAACTTCCGCATACCTATTTTATTGGTTCGAAAAAATTACTTGTAGAATACTATCCCAAAATTCTACGTAAAATATATGGCGATCGTACCAAAAGCATATCATGTTTAAGAAAAATAAATAAAAATATTTTATTTTTTAAAAGTACCGCCTACCCATTTTATCGTTTCCAAAAAATTATGTCCGATAGGAAACTACTCCAAGATTGTAGAAAAAATTTTTCGTAATTGTACAAGAAAAATATCAAAACTAAAAAAAATTAAGAACATTTATTTATTTTTTTTATCAATGTTTCTGTCATCAGAAACCTTTCCCAAATTTTCCACAAATGTGTCTCAATGATATCTACAACATATTAAAATTTCATCAAAATCGGTTAAGCCGATCAAAAGATATGAATTATTGTCGAAATTTTTATTTTTATTTTTTACAGCAAAACAGTTCAATATTAAGGTCTAATATTTGACTAAATTGTAAGTGACACTGATAGCAATCAAAGTAAAAAAATGAGCATGATCCGTGCGGAGGCACATTGACCCTTCTTATCCGGCTACGGCCTTTCATATATAGTCACATATAATCATATATATTTATATATAATTATATATAATTATATATAATCTTTTTTCTCGGGTAGTTGTAAAGGTGGCGGATGGAAAAGAAAAAAGTAATAAAGAGTAAGCCGCAAAGCGGTAAGGGGAAGAAGAAAGAAAGGGAGAGTGAAAAGAAAGCAAAAGGCAGGCCAAGGCGGAGGAGCTATCCAAACTAAGAGGGAGAACAGATAGCCTAAGATCAAAGATTTTATTCAAAAAAGGAAAAGAGGAGAAATATAGGAAGAAACAGCTAGAGCAGAAAAGAAAATATTGGAAAAATTTAACGCAACAAGGAAAGTTAATAGATCGCCGCCAACCAAGATTAAAAAAGGAGAAGAAGGAAAAAAGAACATGGCAGCAGAGGAGATGTTAAAAGAAATTTTAAGAAAAATGGAGGAACAGGAGAAGGAAAGAAAAAAAAGATAAAAAGAAAATAAAAAATAAAATAAAAGGGTTGAAGGAAGAATTCAAAGGAGAGAGGAAATATAAGAGCAGCAAAGAAAGTCATTGGAAGAAAGATTAAAAAGTCTGGAAGAGAAAGTTGAGAAGATAGACCTGAGTGGAACAGAGAGAAATGAAGAAAGAGATTTAATAGGAAAATGAAGAAGATAGAAAAGAATATAGAAATGGCGGAGAGAAGAAGGAGAAACAATATAATTGTGAAAGGAGCGAAGATAGGAAACGAGACAGAAAGGAAAGAGAAAATCAAGAAGATGATAAGAGAAATAAATAAAGTAAAAGTGACCATTGAAGAAGTGTAAGAAGTAGGATATGGAGATAATAAAATGACAATGTTGAAATGTAGGAACTGGAAAGCCAAAAAGGAAATAATGACAAAAAAGAAAGAGTTAGGAAGGAAATATGAAAGCTTCTTGGATGACGACCTCACTAAAGTAGAAAGGTAGATACAGAAAGAAATAAGAATAGCAAAAGAGGAAAGAGGGGCAGGAAAGAAAACCACAATTGGCTACCAGAAGATGTGGGTGGATAACAAAGAGCTGAAATAAAACGAGAGTAAAGGAAAGTTAGAGGAGAGGAGTGATTTTCGGAAGGCATAAGGAAAGGAAAGAGAATAAGGAAAGAGAAGACATAAGGAATAGGAAAAAAAGGGAGGAGGTGCGGAACGGGGGGCAGGAAGAGAGCAAGCAAAGTGAGGAAAGAGTGAACACAATGACAGTAGGCTTCTGGAATATAGCTGGATTAATGAGGAAAAACAAAGAATTCTGGAAAGAGATAGAAAACTGTGATATAATAGCTATGTTAGAAACATGGGTAGAGCAAAAAGAATGGTGTAAAATTAAAAGAAGGTTATCGGATAAATATGTGTGGAAATGTCAGTCAGCGACGAAAGAAGAAAAGAAGGGAAGAGCAAGAGAAGGGATAATAACAGGCGTTAGGAAAGAACTAGCCGCAGATGGAATAGAGGAGAGAGAGAAGGAAGGAATTGTGGAAAGAATAGCAAAAACAAAGAAAGGTACGTGGAGAATTATAGCGGTATATGTGAGCAATGTTATTGTAAAAAAGATAAAGCAGATAAAGGAATATACAAATAATGGTGGTGGTTTAGTGGAGCAAATAATAATAGGAGGTGACTTTAACGCAAGAACAGGAGAAGAAGGAGGATTAACAGAGATAATGGGAGAAAGAAGAAAATCGAAAGATAAAGAAATTAATTCAGAGAGAAGGAAGCTATTGGAGTTTGTAAATCAAGAATTAGGAATAATGAACGGAATAAAGGGAGACAAAGACGGAGAGTTCACTTTTATAGGAGGAAGAGGTAAATCGGTAGTAGATTATATGTATAATTGGAAACCAGGAAATTTAAGAGAAAACTGAAGAAATAAGAATTGGAGATGCTATTGATTCAGATCATCAGCCCGTAATATTAAAGGTAAAAGAAACTGGTGAGAGAAAAAAAGGGGAAAAAAGAGTCAAGAGAATAATAAATTGGTCAAAAGAAGGAACGGAAAATTACAAGGGGAGGATGAAAGAGGCAAGAATAGAGGGTGCGAACATAAAAGAAATATTTAAGGGAATAAAGGACGCAGTAAAACAGGCTGCTGTTTGGAAAGAAATAAGAGAAGACCAGAAATCGAAGAAAAAAAACGGATGGTGGGATAGTGAATGTGTAAGACTAAAGAGAGAAGCACGAGAGAAACTAGTTAAATGGAGAAAGGGAGAAGTAGATAAAAAGAGGTACATTCTAAAGAAAAAAGAATATGAGAAGAAAATAAAAGAGATGAAAGAGATCGAAAGGGAGAGAATAATGAAAGAGACGAGAGAAGCAACTAGCGAGAAGGAAGTATGGAGATTTATAAACAGAGAAAGGAAAGGTAGAAAAGAGGTTTGCAAAGAAATAACAGAAGAGCAATGAAATAAACACTTCATGAAGCTATTAGAAGGAGTAACTGTGAAACTGCGTGAAAAAGACAGGAAGGAAGAGAAAAGAATGGGTAATAAAGAAGAGCAGGAAGGAATAAGAAGAGAAAAAGTGGAAGAAGTAATTTAAAAAATGAAAGAAAAAAGCAGCAGGTAGAATAGATTGCCAATTAAGGTATAGATATGTAGAGGAGAGATTGAAGGAAAAATATGGGAGGTATGTGATACAGCGTGGAGGACAAGAGAAATAGCAGAAGACTGGAAAGAAGGTATAATAGTACCAATAATAAAGAAAGAAGAAGGAAAAGAAGCACAAGATTACAGAGAAGTGACATTAATAAATACAAGCTACAAAATATACGCGGCAATTTTGGAGAAAATTGGAAAATATTGGAGAAGGAGAAAGAAGAATATTACCAGAAACACAGGCAAGATTCAGGAAAGGAAGGGATACAATAGAGAATATATACGCACTGAACTATATAATTGGAAAAACTGTTAGCAAAGCAAAAAAAGAGGAAAGCTAGTGGCAGCATTTATTGATCTGAAAGCAGAATTTGACTCCGTGAACAGAGAAAAAATTTGGGAGGTATTGAAAAGAGAAGGGATTAGTGAACAGCTGAGAACTAAGATAGAAGACCTGTATGAAGAGACAAGAAGCATGGTAAGAGTGAAAAAAAAAGGGATCATGCTTCTGGACGGTCAAAGGAGTCAGACAGAGATGCCCGCTGAGCGCTATGCTCTTCATACTACTGCTGGCCGACTTAGAGGAAAGATAGAGGCGTGGTAGTTGGGGAAATAAAATTTTGGGCGTTAGCATACGCAGACGATATAGCAGAGGACGAAGAGGAGATGAAGAGAATGATGAAAAGACTGGAGAAATATTTCGACAGAAAAAAGCTGAGAGTGAATGTAGGGAAAACAAAGGTAATGAGATTCAGGAAAGGAGGAGGTAAAATGAAGAAAATGGAATGGAAATGGAAGGAAGAAGAAATAGAGGAGATAAAGGAATTCTGCTATCTAGGCTACACATTCCAAAAGAACGGAGGGCAGGAGGCGCATATAAACAAAAGAGTAAGGAAAGCTACCATAGCAATGAGACAGGTTTGGGGAATAGGAAAAAGGTTATTTGGAGGAAACTGGATAAGAAGGATTAAGTTATACAATTCGCTGGTAACGAGCATAGCTTTATACGGAGCAGAAGTGTGGGGATGGAAAGAGAGAGAAAATAGAAAGAATGCACGACGGTATATAAGGTGGACATTGGGCCTAGACTGAAGCATACCCGGATACATGATAATGGAGGAAACCAAGAGGGACAAAATAAGAGTAAGTGCTAGTAAAAGGGCGATAAAATATGAGGAAAAACTGGAAAGGGAAGAGGGAAATGAGATTGCAAGAGAATGCTGGAGAGAAATAAAACGGAATGTCAGGAAGGAAAAGGCAAAATGGGAAGAAGATAGAAGAAGCTTCTATGAAAAAAGAGGATATGCAACTGAGAAGATAGAAAGGAAAAGAGGAGATGGCTGGAGCAGTATAGAGAAGTTAACAAGAAGAGATAAAGACATACAGAGTCAAGAGAGAGATGAAAGGGTAAGAGAGTCTAGATATAACAGGTGGTACAGGGAGATAGCAGAAATCAGAAGGCCAAAATATCTAGAGAAAAAAGGGAAAAAGAAGTCCATAATCAGGATAGCGAGATTTAGGCTAGGTAATGAGATGAGAGGTGGAAGATATTGGGAACCAATAAAGAAAAGAAACTGTAGAATATGTGGTGCAGAACCAGAGACATGAGAGCATGTATTAGAGCGGTGCACAAGAGGAGAGAAGGAGGAGAAGCCAGAAGGAATTGGCGAGAAGATCATAAGGATACTGAATAGTAAAGGAGAGGGAGAGAAATGGATGGCAGAGCTGGAGAGAAGAAGAAAGCAGGCTAATACAACGGCAAGTTAGTCAGAAAGATTAGAGAATAATACAAATGATTTTTGTTGAGGAGGATAAGTGGAAGGTATTGGATGCAAAGAGAAAGGAAGAGAGCGGATTAAGGGTGAAAATGGGCGAGGACAAGTCGGTGGAAACGAGAGTAAGAGAAAGAGAGGAGAAAGAAAGGAGAAAAGAGAAGAGAAAAGCGGAGGCCAAAGAGAACCGCGGAAGAAGAAAGAGCAAAAAGGATGGAGGAGAATCCCCTTATGGATACGGACGAGGACGAAACAGATAGGAAGAAAAAAGAATAGAAGAAATTTAGGATGGAAAGGAGAGATGAAGGGAGATAAAGAGAGAAGCATTAAGGGAGAGGAAAGGGAGGAGGTAAAATTGTAAGAATGTAAGAATAATCTTTAATACAGTTATTTGCAAAGTGAACGTAGAATAAAAAAAAGGAAAGCGTCGAACAAGAGGAGAGAGAGAGTCGGAAAGAAAAGGGAAGAGCAGCGACAGAAAGGAGAAAGTCAGAGGGGTGCGAAATTAAAGAAAGCTGAAAGAGATGACCAGAAGGGTACCGGATGGAAGACGAAAGGAAGGGAAATGAGATGTGAGGTCGCTCAATGACCAGGTCGGGGAAAGAAGAAATAAGAAAAATTATATTATAGATATAAAATGTATATGATTAATAATTGAATGTATAACGTATAATTTTATTTGTATAGCAGAATTTGTAAAGGTTTTTGGGAACGTTTTTATTGAAAAAAACGCCTTTCCAACCTCGGAAGGGGAGTGGAATAAAGATTAATTGAATAATCTTATATAACCATATATAACCATATAAGCTCTTATCAAGCCAAAATTCATATATTAGCATATAAGATTGCTTCTTAAGCCTCTTGCACAATAAGTGATAGCGATAGCAATAGCGTTATCGCCTATTGTGCAAGAGGCTTTATATGAACACGACATTATAAAAAATATTTTTTATATGTCCTTATATAATCATATATAATCTGTGACGTTGCAGTTTCGCTGCATCGTGGCAGCGCCCCGCCGCCGTCACAAAGCGCGGGATTTCGGTAATCGATACCCTTTCGCGCCCGAGGACGATTCACAGAGTCAGAGCGAGAGATCTCCAGGGGCATAATTATAATTGTGTTTCCGTCTTCTGATCCTTTTTTTGTTATTTTGTATTATTGCGTGACGCCTTACCGAGCTGAGACTGGAGTTCCTGAGAGATGCAGCGGATCATGGAGTGCAAATCGACCAGGAGGAATCGAACCGAAATATTGATCGACGCGGGCGGACCGCGGCGAGAGTCGCAGGCCGACGGGCGCAGGGGAGCGCGGAAGGACGCGCGCGCGGCGCGTGATACGGCGACGGACCCGTGGAGGCAGAGCCCCGGGGCGCCGGGGCGGAATGAACTTCGCCTGCCCTCCTCGCCTGCAAAAGGGATTCCGCGATGGATGGCCACCATTCCCGGACCAACACGAGGAACACAGGGATATTAGCGTCTCGCCCGCTACTGGGAAGGATCCCGGCGAAATCATCATGCGCGCGAAGAAACCTCGAGCGCCCTGCGGGAGCCGGAGTTGTCGGCCCTGTGCAAGGATACGTCGCGAGCTTGCGGGCTCGCCCCTAATTGGCCCGCGCTATAGCGTCGAGCGGCTGCGTGCGCCCGGGGTGGGGAACGTAATCGATTCCGCTATCGAGCAAAATTTCGGGAGCACTCCTGGATCGTCCTCGATAGCCGACGTACGTGTCGAAGTGGTCCGTCGCGGTAGTTCTCTTGGCGATTTTCCTGCCGAGCTTGACGATTCCTGGCAATTCTTTCGGCCTTGGGGCAACGGCGAGGAGTTTCGAGAGAGAGTTGACCAACGGTAAGGTTGCCTCGGTAATATTCAGCATGTAAGGCCACGACACCGCTCTCCGGGTCGCGCTCTCGCTCGGGGATAATTCAATGTCGACGTTGCTCACCGATCCGGCGTAGATTTCGCGATCGAGAATGACAGCGAGGGGCGCCGGAATGGTCTCGCGGCCACAGGATCGTGACCGAAAATTGCGAGTCTCTGGAGATCGCGGCCGATACGTCGATGACGAGTTCCGATATCGGGAACTCACCACTTCTCGCGACCTTCGCGTTCGCGATCACGCGTTTGATTGCACTGGAACGTTCTTCGCGTTCGGGTAATTCTGGCGTTAAGATGTTATTCGTGTCGGGCTATTTGACTTATTAAATGCTGGCGCTACGATCATTATTCGCGTTAGATTAAGATATTCGCGTTAGATTAAGATATTTGCGTTAGATTAAGATACTTGCGTTAGATTAAGGTACTTGCGTTAGGTTTCGGTACTTGCGTTGGAGTCGGATACTTTGGCGACAGAATTCCTGCGCGGTTGGGAACGTGGCGTTCACGCGCCCCGAGCGTATAATACATAAATTTTTCTTGTAAAAAAACTTGGCGCTGCTAGACCTCGAAATTGTAAATAAATAAGGACAACAATAAATAAAAATAATTCAGAGAAAAATGCGACAGAAGTAACAAAATGATTATCAGCGTGGTGTGTATGTGCGAGCGAGTGATATGAGTGTGTGTGACGACGGCGAATAATGCGGCTTGTAATTAAGTGTGGGATAAGTTTATTTATTTATTTACAATTTCGAGGTCTAGCAGCGCCAAGTTTTTTTACAAGAAAAATTTATGTATTTTAATAAAATATTTTTATTTTGTACTGTTACCTCTGTAATTCTTTGTGATTAAATCTTTTATTCTATTGAAAAATACATATATAAACTTTGTATTTAAATACCTTGTATTCTCTCGTTGGATTAAATATTTTAATAAAATATTTTTATTTTGTACTGTTACCTCTGTAATTCTTTGTGACCACTAAAAAATACACATGTAAACTTTGTATTTAAATATCTTGTATTCCCTTGTTAAATTTAAATAAAATTTTTTAATCTTATAAAATTGTTATCATACATTCTTTTTCTAATTAACACAATGTAAAGATTTTTCAAAGTAGTGCAACAATTATTTTTTGAGGCAATATATATGTTCTCTCTGTAATTGGCGCTGTAATTTACAGAGATATCATTTCTTTTTTGTAATTGTAATAGATCACTTAAAGCGCGATTCTTTTTTGATAAGGTAACATAATTTTGTGATGTGTATCACTTGGGTTATAATTTTTTGGAAATAAAGATACTAGTGCTTAGATTTTTTTGAGATGTACACTACTATGCGTGTACTTGTCATTAATAACGTGAGCGATATGATTTCTGTGTTATCCTACCGAATACCGCGCTGCCCTTTTGTCAACCCCGCCCATAACCGCTAGGTCGAGCTGGCCAATTCCTCGCACATCAAAGTTCTTGTGTTTTGCGTTCCTTTGTGGTTTTTCGCGACTTTGGTGTACTTTAGTGGACGCGCATTGCCGCGTCTGGCGCCCAACAATAATCTTCGGTTAGCGAAACTTCGGATGTGCGAGAGAACTTTCGGAGAGGCCTAATATCCTTCTCTCCTCCCCCCTTTTGATCCGTCACACGCCCCGGGCACGACCGGGAGTGAAAAAGTCGTGACAAATCATATATGACCGTATAAGCTCTTATCAGACCAAAATTCATATACGAGCATATATCGCTTCTTATATGAGCATATAAGACATTATAGAAATATTTTTTCCGGACTTGGTTAGTGGAGCGTGTGTGTTGTGCATGCGTGTGAGTTGCGGATAAATTAGACAAGAGTTTAGAGAGAAATAGAAGGTGAGGTTGGCGTTAAACCGATAGAAAGGTAGGAAGAAGAAATTAAATTTAGGATAGGATAATAGTTGTAGCAGGAAAATATTAATTAGTGAAGGAAAAGAGCGCTAAATGTTGTAGCGAGAGGGAGAGGTTAAGTGAGAGAAGGCGGAAGAATAATGCTGTGCGTTCCAAAAGCGAGCGAGATTTGTCACGCAGAGTCAGAGAGTAGGGAGCGACACTGGACGAGACAATCTAGGTATAGGAGATTGACTAGAAGGAGAGTAAGAACGAGCGACGTACAGGATGGAGGAAGAGGCAGGCGAGAGTGAGAAGGAAGCAATAAGGAACAAAGATGTGGATTTGGCTACAATTTTGGATAGTGTATGCAAGGAGAAAGCGGGTAAAGAAATTTTTGCCACACTGAAAGAAGAAAAAAGAGGAAAAGGAAGACTCACAAAGGAGGAGTTAAGAATGAGAGAAAGATCGAGCTCGATCAGCATACTGGAGTTTATGACAAGTGATAACAGCACGGCATGCGAATTAGCGAAAGCTAAGAGGAAAAGAGAGGAAAATGAACAACGTGCGAAGGAAATTTTTAAGAGAGATAACAAGAACACCACCAGGAATAAACAAATCAAAGGAAGGAGTCGGTGATGTAAGTAAGAAGAGAGAAGAGAAAGGAGATCTGTCAGCAACAAAGAAGAATATGGAGGACGGTTCGCTATTAGTAATCCTGAGAGAAATTAGAAACGAGATGAGGAACCTGAGGGGCGAGATGAGAGAGATGAGAGAGAGGATGAGCGTCTTAGAAGAGGGTTGGAGAGAAAAAGAAGAAAAGGTAGAAGAAAGGATGGATAAGATAGAAGGGAGACTATTGAAGCTCGAACGAAGGAGTGAAAACACAACAGGAGAGGCGACCGGCGGCAAAATGGAGATTGTGGGAAAGGTGGCGGAGATGGTGAGGAAGAGAGAAAGAAATATGAAGGAAAGAAAGGAAAAGAAAAATAATCTAGTGATCAAAGAATTACATAAAGAGGAAAACAAGAGCTTAATGGACACAGCGGAGACGTTTCTTGAGAGGGAGTTTGGTGCAAAAGCGGGAGTAAAGAAGATGCGGTCAACAGGCAAAGAAGGAAGAGAGATAGTAATAGTTGAAATGGACTGCTGGGAATCGAAGGATAACATCATGAAGGAGAAGAAGAAGCTGGGAAGTAAGAAAATTTTCATTGATCACGACCTGACCTTTGAGGACAGAGAAGTGCAAAGACGGATAAAAGAAAGGGCACGGAAAGAGAAAACAGAAGGAAAATGGGTGAAAATAGGTTATAGGAAGCTAGAGGTACAAGGTAGGAAGTATGTATGGAGAGAGGAAGCGCAAATAAGCTAATAGAAAAGAAAAATTTCTAGATGGTTGCCAAGTTAGGAGAAGAGAACCAGCAAGTCATGGCATGCAAGATGATAACAGGCAAACAACACGAATGGAGGTTGAAAAAAAAAGCAGCTAAAGAATGAAAATAGGCAAAAGATAATTTTTTGGAATGTTGCGGGTATCGAGAGGCAGGACAAAGATTTCTGGAATTACATAGTAGGTTTCGATTATATAGGATTATGTGAAACATGGTTAGAGGAGAAGGGATGGGATAGAATTAAGGGTAGACTGCCGGAAACGCACAGCTGGAAAAACATTAGCGCTGTAAGGGAAAGGAGAAAGGGTAGGGCAAAGGCAGGTTTACTGATAGGCATTAGAAAAGAATGGGGGGTAGAAGTGGAGAAAAATGAAAGTGTAATGATCACAGAAAGTATTGCACGAACAAGAATAGTAAAAAAGGAAAAGGACTAAATATTTTTATAGTATATAATGTAGGAGCAAAGAAAGATGTTGAAGAGATAATGGCGAAAATAACAGAGCAATGCGAAGGATGCGAAAGGGAAGATATTATTGTAGAAGGCGATTTTAATATTAGAATAGGAAACTTAGGAAGGTGTAGGGAGGATGAGTATGACTTTGAAAAGGATAAAGTCATAGGAGATGGCGGGAGAAGTTTTGTGGATATGATAAATAAAAAAAATGGCATTTTTTGAATGGATGTATAGAGGGGGATTGGGATGGGAAATATACGTATGTGGATGTGAGAGAGTGCTCGGTAATCGATTATGCAATTGTAAACGATAGTACGCAAGAACGAGTGTTGGAATTTAGGATAGGGGACAGGGTGGACTCAGATCATTTGCCTCTAACCTTGTTACTGGAGGAAAAGGAGAATATGAGACAAATAGGGGGGTGGACAGAAGAGGAAAAAGAGGAACAAAATATGTCAAAGAAGATCATGTGTTGGAACAAAAAGGCAAGGGAATTATATAAGAAGAGGACGGAGGTATGGAATAAAAACGAGGACCAGGAAATAGAGTCGGTGGATAGGAAATGGGAGAAAATTAAAAACTGGATCCTTGGAGCCTTAGTTTATAAGGAAATCAAGATAAAGAAGAGAAGAAAAATAGGGCACAAAGATTAGTGGGATAGGAGTTGCATCAGAAAGAAGAGAGAGGTGAAAAGAAAGTACAGAAGATGGAGAAGTGGAAAGGAAAGTAAGGAAGAATACTTGGAAGGAAAGAAATGCCTGAAGGGGTGGTTAGAGAGGAAAAGAATGGAGAAGAGAGAGAGAGAGAAGAGGAATTAAGAAAATTGAAGGACGAAAAAAAATTTGGAACTACATAAACAGTCGAAGAAAGAAGAAAGAATGGAAAGAGAATAATATTCCGAAAGAGATCTGAAAAGTTACTTCATGGAGTTGTTAGGTGGGTCCGAGATGGAAGTAAGGGAAGAGGCGTTGGAGGTGCGTGACATGGGAACAGAAGAAAGAAAGGAGAAACAGGTTCAAGATACAGAAAGGAGGTTGCAAGAAGAGGAGATAGTGAGGGCAGTCAGGAACATAAAGTTAGGCAAAGCTGTAGGTGTCGATGGAATCCCAATGGAAGCATGGCGGTATGGTGGTGCAGCAGTAAGAAGAGGTCTAACTGATCTGTTGAAGCTCATTTGGAAGGAAGGAATTCCGACCGAATGGCGTACAAGTATAGTTGTCCCTTTATATAAAAAGGGGATAAAGAGAGAACAGACAACTATAGAGGGATCTCTCTGCTGTGCACTGCAACAAGGTATATGCGGAAATTCTAAAGAACAGACTGAAGGAAATAATGGAGAGGAAAGGGATGATACCTGACAGCCAAGCCGGCTTTAGGAAAGGGAGGTCTACGATGGACAACATATTTATCTTGAATCATATAGTGCAAAGGGAAAGGGAGAAAGGTATGGCAATTGAGAAAGACAAGATTTTTGCAATATTTGTGGATCTAAGAGCAGCATTCGACAACGTTGACAGAGGAATTTTATGGAAGATTATGGAAGAAAAAGGAGTGGAACGTAGTTTATTAAATAGGATAAAAGAAATTTACAAAGAGACGGAGGTGACAATAAGGACGAAGGATGGGTTCACAAGGAGCTTCAAGACGAAGAAAGGCGTAGGGTAGGCAAGGCTGTGTGATGAGGCCCGCCCTGTTCAATTTATACAATGCGGACATTGATAAAATTTTAGAAAAGCGTGGCATAGGAGGAGTAGAGCTTGGAGGAGTGAGAGTGTGGTCATTAGCACACGCGGATGATATGGTTTTGGTAGCGAAAAATACAGGCTTTACTAGATATGATGAGCATGTTAAAAAAGTTTAAAAAAAAAAAGGAAATTAAATACATAAAAAACTAAAGTGTTGGTATTTAACAGTAAAGATAAAAAAGACAAGAAGACATGGAAATGGGGCGAAAAAATAATAGAAGAAGTAGAAATGTTTAAATATCTGGGTTTCACGTTTAATAGGATAGGTAATTATGTCGATCATATAAAAGAACTGAAAAGGAAAGGAAGGATCGCTGCAAATAGGGTCTGGGGTTTAGGAGAAAGATTATGTAAAGATGATTTTAGTAGAAGATGGACGCTTTTTAAGTACCTAGTGAAAAGTGTGATGGAATACGGAGCAGAGATATGAGGGTGGTGTGAAAAAAAGGAGTTAAAAAAAGTTATGTTGGATTATGTAAGATGGGTATTTAGACTAGATTTTTGCACACCGAGGTAATACTAAGAGAACTAGGATTAGAGAAACTAAAAATTTGTTGGGATATAAGAGCCATGAGGTTCGAGAAAAGAAGCAGAGAGAAAAAAGGCGGAAATTTAGTAAAGGCATGTTGGGATGAAAAGGACATAATGGATAAAAAGAAAAAGGAGTTATATAATTTGGAACGAGAAAGGTTTTATAATAACAATGATTGGTGCTCTGAAGTAATAACAGAATTAAATAATGAAGGCAAAAATACTGAAGGCTTAGTAAAAATAAGGGAACAGGACATTCAAGGGCAAATAATAAACAGTAAAATATGGTAGTAGAGGCAAGATATAATACAAGGTACAAAGAGATAGAAGCGAGCAACAAAACACCGAATTATTTATTAAAAGCGAACTTGGATAAAGTAAAAACAGGAGATGAGATTAGAGCGATGGTAAAATTAAGTTGCGGCAATTTAGAGGACACAAATAAATACTGGCTTGATGAAAAAGATACGAAGTGTAGATTCTGCAAGTCAGGTAGGGACAACTTAGAGCATTATATAAGTGAGTGCAATATCACAAGTGTGTGGTTTGAGAATCTAGGTAGGAATAACAAAGAGATATTAATGAACATATGCGATGACAAATTTAGAATGAAAAAAGGAAAGGTGTTAAATAGATTGTGGAAAAGGAGAGAGGAATGCTATAAAAAGGATAGTGGTTGTAAATAATGCATTGCGGCTGGTATGTAAAGAAGAAAGTTGGTTGATGTGTGGATGGATGTGTGTTTTAAGTAGAATTGTAAACCAAGTCCTTTCTTGGCGTAGAGCTGAAATAAAGACATATATAGAAATATTTTTTCCCAGGACCCTATAAACTACAAATATATAAGATACATAAACTTACAAATTGATGTTTCTTCAATCTTTGGAGCATGTTGTCTTGAACCAGAAGATCTTAGGGGCTTTGGAGGCTTCTTTATGCTTTCCATGAGTAATTCTCTTAAGGTACTTTCTTTTTGTAATGGTCGTAATCGTCTCTCCGAGGCCTGTATGGCACAGTATAATTACAAAACATTTTTTAAAACAAGTTTGTAAAAATTTATACAGGGTAGGGCATTAGGCTCAACACGAATCCCGAACCCAAAATCTAATAAGCTTGTTTATTGGCCCTCTCTGAACCCTGAAACCGTTAACTAAAACATTTTTCCAATAAACTAAACTTTCAAAGATAAGCTCGAAACACTTTAAATGCCCTACCTGTGTACACACACCCGCACGCACGCACGAACGCACGCAACACACCATACGCAGACACATTCACGCACATGTATACGCACACATTTTGATTCTTTATTAATACTTCAAAAATATAAATAAAAAATTGCAATATGCTTTAAATGATATTTCATACGTAATTCTATGTTTTATCGTAATAAATGGTAATTATGCAGAGATAGGGACCATCTTCTGATTTCAATAATTTTGAGATATGTTATCCAGATCATCACTCTGAGTAACCTTCAGAAGGTTTTAGCCAGCAGTCATTATTAAAAAGTTATTAACAAAAACCGTTTTAAAAAATGTAACAATGGTTTTCTGCAGTGGAGGACATAATTTGCTATTATGTATGAGGAAATAGCACATGTATGAGCAGAGACGGTGCTCCACCTCCTCCACCTTCCAGATTTTCTCTTCAGCACTCATATTAACATAAAATGATTTTACATTGATTTACAATTTTCCACGCAAAGCGAGATTCATCCCCTATCCTCTATCCCCTGTTTACAAAGCTAAACGAGGTCTATCATTGTACAGTTCTACATGGGATTTCAACTTTTCACACAAACCATACAATGACGGACCTTGTATCGCCCTGTAAGCAGGGAGTGGAATGGGGTAAACTTCACGGTAATCAATACACATTAACAGTGATTTCGCTGATTTCAATGAGCTTGACATATTTGTTAAGGTCATTCTCCTAAGTAACTTTCAAAAGGTTTTAGTTATGTCGCTCGTTGTTTGTTAAAAATAGAGTTTATTATAGAAACTCTAGTTAAAAAGTTTTTATAACTTATTAACAAAAGAAGTTTCATAAATAAAAAAAAAGAAACAATACTTGAAACTTAAAGGACTCTCGATAATAAACCATCAAATTGTGATGATTAGGATCATGAGAGTCATGACGCGGTTATTGATGCATAATATACTGGGCAACAAAATTATCGCAACAAAAATTTACGTCAAAAATTTGCCCAATTTTAAATAAGCATAATTCCGCGAAAAATTGTCACATCTGAAAGATTTTTTTTTTTTTCATTTTAAAGGATGAAGTCTGTACTTTAAGGAACCATTGTTAAATTTTGAATTTGGCCTCTCCCCCTTTCGCCGTCCTTTCAAAAATAAGAACGTGTGTCTCCAAAAAATTGCATATTTTGGCACATTCTACGGAGTAGAATAAATTTTTTTCGTAACTATCATGGCAATCATCGTAAAATATGGACTTTTCCCTGCAAATTAAAAAAAAAAGTTAAGTCCGTACGATTTTTTTTCGCCGCGTTATGGCTTATCAAAGTTACCTATGCATTTTTGTGAATTCAATTATCGCCAACATTAGTATTACCCGATGAACACTACGGGGAGGTTTTTGGTCGGATTTTGCCTATTGTGTATGTGTATGTGTGTGTGTGTGTGTAAGTGTATGTGTGTGTGTGTGCGCAAACTAATTTTTATTTGAACAAGGCATTGTTACGATTTTGTCTTTTGTTTTCCAAATGAGCAATACACTAAAGGTGAAATTTCATGGGCAGTGAAAAGCAGCAGCAGGTTGTACTGATTGGCTACAAAATAGAGAAGTTTTCGAGTTTCTAGAACTCCTCTATTTTATAGCCAATCAGTACGATCTGCTGCTGCTTTTTACTGCCCATGAAATTTCACCTTAATACAGTGACTGCAATACTGTAAAGTTACTTACAGAAGTAATGTACTGTGAAGTTACTTACTTCAGTATTACAAAACTTCACAGTATTGCAGTCACTGTATTAGTGTATTGCTCATTCGGAAAACAAAAGACAAAATCGTAACAATGCCTCGTTTAAATAAAAATTAGTTTGCGCAAATCTTTGCTAACACACATAGTCCAGTCGCTAGGTCGATTGAGTATCTGTTTCGAGGTTGATGGCTGAAGTTAATGTTTTTTTATGTTTTTTGGGTCGTAGAACAAGAATCTGTAAATAGTTTTTTCGTAAGTCGATGCAATAAAAAGTTATTAACAATTTATTTGTTTAAATTGCCCTAGCGATTAAACTATACATCCTATAAAAAAATGAACTGGAGAAAATTTGTTCCTCTTTTCACGACGAACAAAATGGCGTTTGAATTTTTCCAAAATCTTGATTATTGACGGAAATATGTCAATTTTTAGGTAATTACTGCCTATCGCGTCGCGGAGTACCCTAGGCGTGCGCGCTCGCGCTCAATTGTACCGCATGAGTTTTGCTCCTTTAATTTTAATTTAATTTATTTTTTTTGCTCCTTTTATTTTTTAAGTCCGAATTTGTTTAAAGTTTATTTATTTTTATTATTTGGGATAACACTAAATTCAAAAATAAATTCGATAATGAATCGCTTATTCACAAAGCAACTGAGTTAGGAAAAAATTTACATATAGGCTGATTTTTTTACACTGAATGTATTATTGTTTGGATAAATTTTTATTAGTTTAAGGGGTTTTGACATTCATTTGTCGCTTGACATGAACAAAAAGATATACACGGCTGATCAGTAGAGAAGCAACCGCAAGTTGTACGAGCGCACTTCTTGCACGTGCACCCTGTAGTCAATTCATTCACAGGTGGAAATAGGCAGGCAACTGATTTAGGGTGTAAACCACCGTTTTCTTCATAAAAACCGAATTTACACGGATCAGGATTTTCTCGGTTCTCTTCAAGACAAGTAATTTGGTTGTACGTAACATAAAAGGCACGCAGAACTAAAATATTAACCTACGATCAGCAGCCATACGCGAGATATACTTCCACGCACGTAGGCGTGTTTTTGCAAGTTCAGAGTTTCAATTGTTTTAACGATACAATTGAGCGCGAGCGCGCACGCCTAGGGTACTCCGCGACGCGTAGGCAGTAATTACCTAAAAATTGACATATTTCCGTCAATAATCAAGATTTTGGAAAAATTCAAACGCCATTTTGTTCGTCGTGAAAAGAGGAACAAATTTTCTCCAGTTCATTTTTTTATAGGATGTATAGTTTGATCGCTAGGGCAATTTAAACAAATAAATTGTTAATAACTTTTTATTGCATCGACTTACGAAAAAACTATTTACAGATTCTTGTTCTACGACCCAAAAAACATAAAAAAACATTAACTTCAGCCATCAACCTCGAAACAGATACTCAATCGACCTAGCGACTGGACTAACACACACATACACACACACACATACACACATACACATACACGATAGGCAAAATCCGACCAATAACCTCCCCGTAGTGTTCATCGGGTAATACTAATGTTGGCAATAATTGAATGCACAAAAATGCATAGGTAACTTTGATAAGCCATAACGCGGCGAAAAAAAATCGTACGGACTTAATTTTTTTTTAATTTGCAGGGAAAAGTCCATATTTTACGATGGTTGCCATAATAGTTACGAAAAAAATTCATTCTACTCCGTAGAATGTGCCAAAGTATGCAATTTTTTGGAGACGTAACACGTCCTTATTTTTGAAAGGACGGCGAAAGGGGGAAAGGCCAAATTCAAAATTTAACAATGGTTCCTTAGTACAGACTTCACCCTTTAAAATAAAATAAAAAAATCTTTCAGATATGACAATTTTTCGCGGAGTTATGCTTATTTAAAGTTGGGCAAATTTTTTACGTAAATTTTTGTGGCGATAATTTTGTTGCCCAGTGTATTTCAGATTAACTTTTTTTTTATCGTATAATGTTCCGGACGTTTCGGCTCTACATTGAGCCATCTTCAGCAGTATAAAAATTAATTAATAATTTCTCACGTTTCTTCCCATCGTGCCAAAGGAATATTTCAAGGTTAGGAAAGTCAAGAGTCATATCAAGTATGAATATAAATAGACTAAAAGATCGTTATCTATAATGTAGTCAGAATTCATGATTAAGAAGAGAATTTGAAGAATTCTGAGTCAACTCATCAGACAGGAGAATAAGAATGTATATAAGTGTTAAAGCTATTTTCGATGAATAAATAATATAATAGTTGTACGATAAAAAGGTGTCCGAATAAGAATAAGACGATATTACACACCGATAACTTCGTCGTAACTCAAATTTCATAGTCCTCATCACCACAATTTGATGTATCATAAATAAATCGTAATTTTCACATGGATTTGTAATTTCTACGTAAAAAGCGAAGTCCATTGTACGTACACCTCCACATTTTTAACTTTCTACGTGAAATGATGTCCATCTCTACCCTCTTGCTGATATAATATACACAAAAACAACATGCGTGGGCGCATGAAGAGCTTTGCTCCTCCCCCTACAACCCCATCCTGACAAAATCTAACCTAATTCAAACTAAATTTCAGTTTCAAGGCAAAAATATATTTGAGTTAGATTTTTTCAGAGTGGCATCAGTGCAGAGGGAGGGGCTCTGCCCCCGTCCACGCATATGCTGTTCCTATATATATCAGTAAAGAAAAATTGTTTCATTTATGTAACTTCTTTTATTAATAACTTTTTAATAGACAACGATCGCCGGTTATAACTTTTTAAAGGTTACTCAAGATGACCTAGATATCTCAAAATTATTGAAATTGGAAGATATCGCTGCGTCCTTATCGCTGCGTAATTACCATAAATTTATTAATATAAATTATGCATGATTTTTATAAAAATCATGCATGATTTTTATAAAAACTACTCGATTTTCATCAAGTAAAATACCTAAGTATTGTACTAAGATTCAACATAAGTATATATTAAATTTGATTTCATTCCTAACACTGGTGAAAATCACATATTGTATTTCCGGTTGATAATGGAACAAGCGTAATTAGCACTAAATACGAAAATATATAGCTCCTCTTTTGGATTTTTAGTTTACTCGGATTTTATATGCACGCAATCATGAATCTTGCCTTTTTTAAAGGTGGTCGACTTCGAATAAATTCAAGAATAATAGCGTGTGCGTCCTTCCTTGATGGCGTAGGCGGCGTTTTCCTGAGGTGATATCGTCTTTCTCTAATATCGTCCATCAAACTCTCATATGGTGTCGGCTTATAGTCCGGGAGAGTTCCTTCTCCGTGTGAAGACACGCGAGAACCCAAATTAGCTTCTACTTTTTTCAATTTTACTCCTCGCCTCAGCTCGCTAATAACTTGAACCCAAAACCTAGCCTGACAATATATTTAGAAATACTAATATTAACATTAATAAATACTTATAATATTACATAATTATATAACTTAAGAGGTAAGATTTAAAAATTCCCATTTAGAAAAATAAAAAATTGTTTCATACACTTTAAGACATGTAAAATAAAGTTCTTTAAATAGATTTTTTTATTTACTTTTTCTTTAACCACAAAAAATTCTATTTTTTGGGCCTCTATAGTGGTGTTACCCCTTAATGTATGTATTTACAGATGTTTATACGTATATGTTTATTACATGTTAGACAGTATTATTTCATAAATTATAAAATAATTTTGTATAAAATATAAAAATTTTTTATTACATAGCCACTATTTCAAATCATCTTACTACATCATCTAATTTTTTTTCTAATATCTATAAATTGACACTTTATACTAAATCATACATAGTAGAATAATTATTTTATAATAATACCTACCCTAAAATTTTAATTCACATAATTATTGCAATAAATACAACAAAGTAGTTTTGTAATTTTGTTATAAAATAACATATAGTAAAAAATAGCAAATAAATATAAAAATAATAAATCAAATAATATTCTACAAAATATGCTTTCTTGTAATTCATTTTAATTATCGCATAAAATAATAATATATACTTGCATAAATAATTTTTCTCTTGCATAATTACGTTTTTAAAAAGTAAATAAAGTTTTAGTTTTATTGATATAAAATTTGATTTGTTCTATCAAGTATTGGTGAACTAAATTATCATGCTGCATACATTTATCATGCTCAATATATATTACATTTCATTAACTTTAAACAAGAAGTACTAATTAAAATTACTTTAAAGCTAATAATGCAATTACAACAAAATAAGTAAATGTAATTTTATTATGGTACGAACGTACTTGTATAGCCCTCCAAATTCTAATGTCCGTCTACAAAAATAAATGCTAATTAGCAATCAGTAGATCTTGTTAGTACAACACATTATTTACATGTTTATCTTTTTTGAAAAACATGTAATAAAAAAGTGCAGTGTTTAAAATAGAAAAGGACTCGGCATATTTTAAAATTTTATACAAAATATCGTTTTCGGTTAATTTTGCTAAAATTGAAATATGTCACTGACCTTCCTAATAAAAAGTATCAATAGGCACAACCTCTTAAAATCAATAATGTACTCACTGAGGAGCTTCAAAACCTTAAAATATTAGGATTTGAAAGCTGTTATAAAGTTCAAGTTTATTTTCGTGTATTAAGGTTATTTTTATTAAATAAGTACATATATAGTGATTGAATAGGTGAGTATAATTCAGCTTGAATAGATGTGTGTGAGAGAGAAAGGACCTTGTACATTTTAAATGTAAAAATAATTCCGTTCAAATTGGGTGAAATTGAAATATGTTGTAGCTGGGGGCTGCGGTCCACTTGACACTACAAATGCTTTGGAGCGTTCTTCTTCTCCTTCTTTCTTCATTGAAAGAAAAGAAAAGAGGAATGCTTCGAAGCATTTGTAGCGTCAAGTGGACCGCAGCCTAGGTGCATGGTGCTGATCAAAAGTTTTCATGGACACAAAGTCCAAAAATCAACACCATAAAAGATAAGATAACAAAGTGAATGCCATTGGAGTTTAAAAATGCTTGTTTTTGAATACATAAGTTAATATATAAATGTTTGAAAAATATATACATGTATGTGAGTGTGTGGATGTGAATGTGAGTGATTTGTGTAATCGCTGATATTAGCATTAACTAATTGTAAGTTAACCCTCAATTGGCACACATGTGCTAATTCGCACCACTTTTTTTTCGAATGGCTGGCAGCTGGCAAAAACCTTCCTTTATATATTCAATTTTTCATATAAAAATCATCTCTTTTTCCTAAAATAAAGTGCACTACTCGATTGCCAGAGAAATTTTACATAAAAAACTATATAACTGTTTCTTTTTTTTATTAAAAATGACTGAGATACGACAGTTAAAAGTTGTCGAAATCCCAAATCGCACTAGTGTGGTTTTTGAAGTGGCCCAACCGAAGTGTGCTAATTGAGGGTTAAGTATGTATCACGTGGAAATTGCACAATCAAACTTACATCTCTTTGTCAGTCATCAGTTTATCCTAAGTCTTATTAGTCAGTTAAGTAAGTAGTCATTATCACGGTTAGTTAGTGTATAAAATATTAGTTTTATTTGTCTCAGTCCTAGTTATTCTGAAGATGTCACATATCAGTTTTCTTCTACATCAACAATTGTCTGTATGCTTTTTTGAGTACAAGGAAATAATGCTTAAAACCATTAAGATATAAGATTTCCACATCTGCTGTACGTTACAGATTTCGATCTTTTTATGCTGCCAACAGTCTAAATACACATATATATTATTTTTCATACACACGCACGCACGCACATCCATACATTATATATACGTAATAAATAATGTATTTAAAAAACGGCATTTTTTCAACTTCAATGGCACTGACTCACTTTAAACCATTATAACTTTCATAGTTTTGATTTTCATAACTTTTATAGATTTGATTCGGACTCTGTGCCCGTGGAGACTTATGATCAGCATCACCTAAACTACAACATATTTCAATTTCAGCTGATTTGACAAATCACTTTTACATTTAAAATGTATAGTCCTTTGTTTATGAGATATAGTTGTTTACCCAGGTAGCAGGATGATGTCTAAAGACGTCTTAATAACGTTTTATTGACATTAGAGACGTCATTAAGACGTTATTAATACATCATTTGACGTCACTCTGCTATCTGGGACCCAATTCTGTACACGCCTACCGACAACTACGGTTCGATACGCGTTGCATAGGTTTTTCATATTGTATAAAAACTGTGCCGATATCGTTAACGACACCAACGACTGTCAATAAGCGTGTTTTAGCGTGTACAGAATTGGGTATAGCCGTTTATTGGTTACTTCTATTAAAGTCACTAGAACTTCTGTGTTCCCTCCTTACCTCAGAAAAGGAATCGTTGACGGGCAGTGTACACTCACTTGTTAGATAAAAATAAGCTTCCAAACCAGAGTAATGAAAATTTAAATTAAAAAATAATGCATTACTTATTAATTTTTTAATAAGTAATTATTTCTTTACTTATTAATTATTTAAAAAGTAATGCGTAATGAAAAAAAACCGCATTGATTATTTAAAAAATAATGCGTAATAAAAAGAATCGCATTGATTATTTAAAAAGTAATGCGTAATAAACAAAATCGCATTGATTATTTAAAAAGTAATGCGTAATGAAAAAAATCGCATTAATCATTTAAAAAGTAATGCGTAATGAAAAAAATCGCATTAATTATTTAAAAAGTAATGCGTAATGAAAAAAATCGCATTGATTATTTAAAAAGTAATGCGTAATGAAAAAAATCGCATTGATTATTTAAAAAGTAATGCGTAATAAACAAAATCGCATTGATTATTTAAAAAGTAATGCGTAATGAAAAAAATCGCATTGATTATTTAAAAAGTAATGCGTAATAAAAAAAATCGCATTGATTATTTAAAAAGTAATGCGTAATAAAAAAAATCGCATTGATTATTTAAAAAGTAATGCCTAATGAAAAAAATCGCATTGATTATTTAAAAAGTAATGCGTAATAAACAAAATCGCATTAATTATTTAACAAGTAATGCGTAATAAAAAAATCGCATTAATTATTTAAAAAGTAATGCGTAATAAAAAAAATCGCATTGATTATTTAAAAAGTAATGCGTAATAAAAAAAATCGCATTAATTATTTAAAAAGTAATGCGTAATGAAAAAAATCGCACTAATTATTTAAAAAGTAATGCGTAATTGAAAACTTTCGTATTGATTATTAAAAAAATAATCTTCAATGAAACCGTAATACATTACAAAAGTAATGCATTATTTTGAACCCTGTTCCAAACTTCATCTCAGCTTTACCTCCAAATCCTAATGTTTTAAGGCTTTGAAGCTCTGTGGCAACAAAACTATTAATTTTACGAGATTATGCCCATTGACAGTAACATATTTCAATTTCAGCAAAATTAACCGTAAGCCATTTTCCATTAAAAATATATAAGATTCTTTAAGATATTTCCTTCTACATCAGATTTCTTAATAAATGTAAGTCAATAATTTCTTTGTGAAAACATGATAAAACATTGTTGCAGTGTATTTTTATATCGATCAGAAAGACTTACCCAATCATTGAAATCCAATGTATCAATGTTTTGCAATGAAGTTGAGCTACGATCGGTATTATTTGGACTAAATAAATCTTGTGATTGTTTATCGACAACTACTTTCTCCAGAAACTGTGAGAGATTGAGAGCCTCTTCCACAAATGCTTGTATCATATTCTGATAATAATTATCAATATCTTCGTGTAAACTTTGCACATGCCTTACACATATCTGAAATGCAAGTAAAAATTTTGCATTGTTCTTGTAACAAATGTAATTTTACAAAATCCATAAACACAATTAAGGGGGTATTCTTGTCTAGAATGCTGTTTTTTTGTAGGTGACTTTTAGAATAGAATAAACTGTTCAAATTTTCTTTCTGAAATTTTTTACATATATTTATTATTGCTTTAAAAACATGTATAAATTTTGTTGGAAAAAAAACATCTTAATCTGTATAAGTGTTGTAAAGGTTGGTACCAGATTCGGCAAAAAAAATTTTTTTTACAAAATGGCGGCATGCTAAATGTTGAGTGTCGATTTTTCCTACGTTTTTTTTCTCTTCAGCGAGTTATAAAAGAAAGGAAAAAAAAAATTATTTCGACTCAATTCTGGTACCAACTCTCACAACACATACAGATTAAGAATGTTTAAGTTTTTTTTTTTCTTCCCCAGATACACACAACGTCCACAACACTGGTCGCCAATCAGAGGCGCACCATTTGTGCCCGAGTGTACAAAACCACACACACACACACGCACGCACGCACGCACGCACACACGCACGCACGCACGCACGCACACGCACACACACACACGCACACGCGCACACACACACACACACACACACATGTTAAATTTCTTATTTTTTTTCTAACAAAATTTATACAAGTTTTTAAAGCATTACAATAAATACTTTATGTGTAAAAAATTTCAGAAAAAAAACTCAAAGTTTTAAATTTATTCTATTCTAAAAGTCATCTTCAACAACAGAATTCTAGACAAGAATACCCACTTAAGAAATTAATCTTTTCGGTACGGAGAGTGACTATAGTCACTGTCCATTATACTGCTCGCTGCGGCCAAGCAACTTGAAATGCTTCTGTTAATAAATTTTCTAAATTGTTTTTGTTATTGAGTTTTATTACATATAATAATTGAAAACGTTGAATGTCGAGTGCCTAGCTTTCTCGACCGAGTCACGTATATCGGCGGATCGACGCTTCGGCCACTAGAGGTTCGCGGCCCGGTCGCTCCGTACCGAAAGGATCAAAATATAAAATTGTATTTATTGCGTTTGTTATAAAATTAATTTAACTACTTAGAAAGATCTTTGAATAACCTCAGTTACTTTGCTTTCTTTGATTATTAATTACATTATCAGAGTGTAAATCATTACGCAATGTATTAAAAATTAAAATATAACAAATTTACTTGGAGAACAGTCTTCAAGGTACATGTAGCATTATCTGTGTATGAGTCAGCAGTTTTCGGCATCATATAATCCTCTGCATCAGTGTCACCAGAATCTCGCTCAATGCCTTCATCATCAGTTTCTTGTAAACGTTCTTCTGCATCACCTTCACAGATTAATAATATAATTAAATAGCATTTTAATTTTACATAAAACAAAAACTAATTTTAATCATTTTATTAAGTTAAATTTTCATTTAAATACGCGATTAAACATTATTAAAAGGTAAGAAAGTGAAAAATATGTGCAAATTAGAAACTTGCACATTGCTTTCTCACCATTTTTTTCACTTATACAGCTTCCTCGATCTATGAGACAAATTAGTAAAATTATTAGCATATAATAGGTTGGCTTCCTCACAGAGGAAGTTTTATGAGCGAAAGAAAATGGTGAGGAAGCAATAAGTTTATAATTTGTACACATTTTTTATTTTTATATAAACACAACTTCACAAAAAATAGACAATAAATAAAAAAACTTAATTTAAATAAAAATTTGACATTTTCTCAATATATTATTAATATATCGAGATCAATATATTAGCTGGAAAACTCCACTTGGAATATTATATATATTTATTTAAAAAATTCGAAACTTCACATGCAAAAAAATTTTTTTAATATGAGAAACGGTCGCTTTGAGGTAAATGATCACTGGTTTAGTTGTGTATGTACATACATACTTAGCCAACTTTAAGGTATTCCTTTCACGGAGGAGCGTATTTTGTAGGCGCTTAAGCAGGGCCTCAGCAAACTCTTGTATATTGCATTAAACTTATATAAAATCAAGTTATAATTGATTATTATGTTTAATTATAAAAAAAGTGAAAATATTATGTATTTAGAAATTTGTCATTTTTCGGTAAATTTTACTGTCAGAACAATATGGCAACGCTGCGCTTTTCAGGGCGCTGATTGTAAAATGTGAAGTTGATAACAAAAGTGTCAATGTAAGTGTCAATTTCATTAATCAAAGAATATTGTGACATTTTCTTTTTATTAAAGAGAAAATATAAAATATAACCTGTTATGAAAATATAAACTATAACCTGTTATGAAAATATAAACTATAACCTGTTATGTAAAATAAATTATTTATGCGTATCTATGTTTTATCTAACTGTTAATTTTTTTTCATTAAAATTTTGATTTATATTTTTATATTTATATATTTATCTTTATCTTTATCTTTATCTTTATATTTATATTTTTATATTTATATTTCTATATTTTATTTATATTTTTTATGCGATATATATTTTTGGATTATTTTTCTTATTTTAAAACATAATAAATAGCTGATAGTAAACCGTACGTGATGAACTGAAGTGTGACATGAGCGCACAGCTTGCAGCGTTGCCAAATAATTCCTTGAAAGTCGCCATTAAAAATATTCATCTATAAACCACATTTCAAGTCAACTTTTAACATAAATATTTTGTTTAAATATGCGATGACTCTGTATTTTTATCGGCACTATCGAAAGTACAGAGTTTAGCGAATATGTAACGTAGTTAATATTTAATATCTTAAGATATTTGATAAACAAATTATTACATTGAAATGTGGAAAATAGACTTTTTCGATAACGTCACATATAAATATCGAATTTTCAAAGTCATAATTCTTCTTTATATGTTCGGTAATGTGGTTTAATTTTTTTCTGGCGTAAAGATATACATTTTAATTTCTCGTACCAAAAAATCAGTTAATTCTTAAGACTTTGGTGTCATGAAAGGAATATCTTAAGGTGCGATTTCACGGGCGTCAGTTGACGCGCGTCAAAACGATTTTGTGACAGCATGTTGTTTCTGCGTCGCCGCTGAAGAAGTTCAGATTTCCCAACTTCTAGCGTCAACTGGCATCTCGACGCGAGTTCCAAAAATTGACGCATAAAAACCTTTTTCATTGCGCGTCAGAATATCGGCGTCATTATACTAATCTGACTTTACCCGAACTTGATTTCGAGCGTCAACTGACGCCCATGAAAAGGCACCTGAAACTTTGAAAAACCAGCATTTGACAGATGAAACATCAACGATTGTGTAAAAACTTCAAAAATCCGATTTTACCATGTGGATTTAAAACTTTATTGTCATAATGTTTACTTTTACCTTGCGGATCGAATAGCAGTGACAGACTTGGCAACACCGCAGCATAAGAGCTGATGCAATTCAACCTCACAAATAGTGTTTAACCACTAATCATGAATCCACGACACGCAATTTTTAATGTATTAATCATTTTAAGTCTCTAGTATTCTCTGACAATTGTTCATATAGGTTTTTATAAATTATTTGTGATTTTCCTTTTACTTTATAATGTTGGATAATAAGTACTTGACAACGATTCGTGAGTCAACGTTCTCATACTTTGGAATATATTTGTTAATATTCCATACACTAATAATTTACGAAGAATTAAAGTAGGTACATAAGTAACATCCACAATTTATTCTACTAATATTGCATATAATTCGAGTTCGCTGTAATGACATTATTATTCAATCGCATGTTTTATTCCAGAATAGTAGGTGAACCTCCTTAAAATCTAAAATATTATGATTTTTTATAAAAATGTCAGTAAATAAAAGTAACTACTTTACTTCTATGCCAAAATACAGCGCTGTAGCTCAAGCAGTTCTTGAGTTACAGTCGGTTGAAATTTCGGAGAATCCGTAAGAGAGATTGCGGCTGGAGGTAAAATGTAGAGAGGTAAAATGTTACAACTATAAAAAGTAGGTTCATAAAACCGTCTAAGAAACGCTAACGATTGTAAAATGTATGATTATTTAGCTTTAAAATGTGTTTATCGCTATCTAGCGTTTCTCATTGTCAGTTTCATGAACCTACTTTTTATAGTTAAGTATAACATTTTACCCCTGTAATATCCAGTCCCCCCTACATACATACACACATGTGATATTTAAAAAAAAGTGATTTTTCGACATTTTAAAACATTGGCGTAGAAAACTAAAAAAAAAAAAAAAAAGAAATTTATTACAAAAACAAAACTTTCTCTATGAGGAAGCAAAAATTATTTACCCCGATTACAGTTTGTCATCAATGTAATGAGAGCTTCTAGGTCTGGTAATAAAGCTATCTCCTCTCCAGCGTTTGAACCAAAGTCCAAGGCTTTAAAAACTGCCATGCCTAACGAGAATACCGCCTGTACAAAAAAAAATTTATATTGAAGTAATTTATACGTAATACATAGGTAAGATTTATTGTAAAATAAAATTAAATATTTTATTACAAGTTACATATTTACCTTCTCTTCCGAAACAAGAGATTGCTTAGAGCCTGTAATGTAAGTTATCCCGTCAATTATCTCTAATATTATAGTAATAATTCATAAATCATTTGTAAATTCTAGAGCAAAACAATCACCTGCCAAGTTTTCAAGCCAGATGTCTCCATCTTTGTGAAGTATAATTTGCGAGAGTTCCGATATCTCATAAAACTTATTTTCCGTTGAGCGTGATAAACTTTTAGCTATCTGATAGCACAATGCCCAGGCTCGTTCCTGACTTACAGGACTATCAAACATTAGCAGAATATCCTGAAGATTTAAACAACCGTGCGAGTCTAACTTACACTTAGACCTCACCGACGCATCTTCTTTTTTGTTAACTGCTTGTGACTCTTTGAGAATTGCAGCTTTTTTCTGATTACAATCCGAACTTTTCTTAGAATTCGACATTGTGCGAATACTTTCTATTTATGGATACTCGCTATGTCAATTTTGTATCTCCTCATTAAAAATATACTATTTTATATATAGCCTTTGATAGAGAATATACTGATACATCATGAACTTCTATGAGATTGTTTATGTTAAATAGTATATATCATAGTCGTAATATAATATCATATCAAGTATTTATAGTTTACACTAGAAGAATCACATCTTTCCATTCATAATGAGAAAGTTGTTTTTAACTTTGCTTGCACAGTATATTAAAATTGTTATTCTAAATTAACAGGAAACAGTAGGAATTGTATACTATAAGTTGTAATTGCCAATTACCTGAAATATAACAATAGTACATGTAAAAATTTTATATATGTACCTATATAATTTCTTTATAGAATGTGTTAATAAAAGATCATATATAATCAAATTACAAGCAATATAATTTAAAACGAAATAATAATGTGCTTGATTATTCCTCAAGATTAGTGAAAGAAAATGTACATTTTGTAACCTGTGTGAAGTTAGCACCCTATTTTTGAAATTTTGAAATTCTAAAAGTTGTTCCGAGTTGTAGACTTGTTCTAAATTGTTCCAGAAGATTAAATTTTTAAAATAAAAATGTTCGCGGAAAATTAATAAAAACGATTTTCTGACCTGGCATCCTATTTTTCAATAATCGAACTTTTCAAGGTTGTTCTAGTTGTTCTAAACATTGTTCCAAAGTATTAGTTCGATTGGTTAAAAACTTTAAGATATTGAAAAAAAAATTTTTTTAAATAACAGTATTTGGCCATTTATTCGTAAACAAAATAACTTACAAAACTGTCGATCTAGAACATATTTCTAACCGCGTAGAACAACTCAGAACAAAATTTTTAAGACCAGAACAAGAACCTAAAGGGTTATACTTCACTCTTCATCAAAAATATTATTTTTCGATTTTCTTCGTTAAAAATCTTGTTCCAGGCTTCCCGTTTTAAAACTATCGTGTTCTCCACTGGAACAACTCAGAACAAAATTTTTAAGACTAGAACAAGAACCTAAAGGGTACTTACCTCTTCATTGGAAATATTATTTTTCGATTTTCTTCGTTAAAAATCTTGTTCCAGAGAACGATAGTTTTAAAGCGGGAAGCCTGGAACAAGATTTTTAACCAAGAAAATCAAAAAATAATTTTTCCGATAAAGGGTAAAGTATACTTTAGGTTCTTGTTGTGGTCTTAAAAATTTTGTTCTGAGTTGTTCCAGTGCCAGTGGAGAACACGATAGTTTTAACGCGGGAAGCCTAGAACAAGATTTTTAACCAAGAAAATCGAAAAATAATATTTCCAATGAAGAGTAAAGTACCCTTTAGGTTCTTGTTCTGGTCTTAAAAATTTTGTTCTGAGTTGTTCTACGCGGTTAGAAATATGTTCTAGTTCGACAGTTTTGTAAGTCATTTTGTTTACGAATAAATAGCCAAAAACTGTTATTTTTAAAATTTTTCTTTTTTCAATATCTCTTAAAGTTTTTAACCTATCAAACTAATACTTTAGAACAATGTTTAGAACAACCTAGAACCTTGAAAAGTTCGATTTTCGAAAAATGGGATGCCAGGTCAGAAAATTGTTTTTATTAATTTTCCGCGAACCTTTTTTATTTTAAAAATTTGATCTTCTGGAACAATTTAGAACAAGTCTAGAAAACCTGGAACAACTTTTAGAATTTCAAAATTTCAAAAATGGGGTGCTAACTTCACACAGGTCATTTTGTACATATACAGTAGCGATTAAAAGTTTCGGCCAGGCAGATTTTTTGGGTTTAGGAAAAATAAACAAAAAAAATTAACTCTAAAAAAATAACATATTTTACTATGAATAAATGTCCGTCTTTCGGAAGAGACGTTAAACCGTTGGTCCAAAAAGGGTTAAAGTATGGAGATAAAGATAGTGGTGAATGAAAATTGTAACCCCAAAAGGATCAATTAAAAACTTCTATCTGTTATGAATAAACGTTGTTAATAATAAAAAATAACATAATTATTTCTTTATTTAACAAAAAACGTATAATCATAAATATCGGGCCAGGAACTTCAAGTTACTTCAAATCACAAAAATTAACTAAATCACTAGAAAATACAAAAAAAAACAATAGTAATATTTAGTATTTGATAGCCACGGCCCTTAGAAATAATGACTGCTGCGTAACGATGTGGCATTGACTCGATTAAGAGAGGGTGATTGTGTCTCAGGGATCTTTTCCTATTTAAGACTTAACGCTCGGAACGCTCTTAGAATCATTTCATCCTTGTTGTTTGTCAAATATTAAACAAGAACGAATAATGCTCACTAGCGTTGTGAGCGTTAAAGAGGTTCCGTCGTACAAAAAAATGCAGCGTTTCATGAAATTTTAATATGTTATTCTGGAATGCAAAATAGAATTATGTGAATTTTTGGGAAATTTTTCACCGTCCCGTTTAAAAAAAAATCTACTCCAAAAATTGTACTTTTTAGCATAGGTTCTTATGGGAAATGACATATTGCACACCTTCAAAATAAAATAAGTGCAAGAAAAAATGCAAATGATAAGGAAAACAAAATATGCACATGTAACTTAAGAATAATTTACAAATAAATGAAAGAGTGAAAGAAAGGTTACCGCACATTTCGTAGAAAAATTAATTATTAAAGCATAAATTGCTTGATTTTTCGTCTGCGCGGCTGCCACAGTTGTGAGCAGCTTCACGCACTATACACGCGGCGACCAATCAGAGCAATCCCCTTCACTCCCACTACTTCAAACGCTAGTGCGCTGTTGCCAGAACCCCCGCGTCCCACTACTTCCCCCGATAAAGCAACCGAACCTCCTTCACTCCTTATTTATTCGAATGTTTCTTGTTGGCTCTGCGACTAAGTTTATCCCAAAAATGTTCAATAGGATTTAAGTCTTGAGACTAAAGCTGCGTTTCGATATTCACTGCCAGTACTGAAAATCTACAGTTTACGTACACTATAGATTTTCAGTGAATATCGGCACGCAGCTTGAACAGAGCCATTCAAAAACTCGCACTTTTTTGGCAGACAAATACTGTGATACAATCTTTGAAGTGTATTTTGGATCTCTATCATGTTCAAAGATCCATCTATAACTTCACCCGTATTTCACTTAGATATTTTGTACTTGGAATCGTATCTGCCACCAACAGGACATCGAATATACTGTTATTTTGTTTAAAGTTAATCTTTTTATTTTGTTTATTTTTCCTAAACCCAAAATATGGAAAAAATCTGCCTGGCCTGAAACTTTTGTTCGCCACTGTATATTGTACAAAAGTGAATATGTTAAATATTTCACGGAACGTGAAATTTATTAGAAATTTTTTTTCAAATAAGATGTATGTAATAGGAATTAAATATAACGGACTAAAAAGATAGCATGCTTCATAGAAAATGCAATTTGTTATACACATATACATATACATATGCGCATATATATTGTAAAATAAAAAGATGTTATTTCCAAATAAAAAGATATTTGCATAAAATAACACTTCAGCACATTTTAAAAATACTCCGAGAACTATCCCTTACTCTTGACAATTAATAAACAGACGTAAAATAAATATAATACAGAGTCTAGTCATACGGCTGCATATATAAGCCTGCATTCGTATTACATTCATTTTACAGCTGTTTATTAATGGTCGGGTCCCATGGAGCGGATTACGCGGAAGCGGAACGAGCGTATCACTAATCACGGGATTGTTCTGATAGAACTCTTTCCAAGATTCCGTCGAAACGGTCCCGTGATTGGTAATCCACCCGTTCCGCTTCCGCGTAATCCGCTCCATGGGACCCTAACTGTCAAAGGAAGAGGATAGTTCTCGAAGTATTTTTGAAGTGTGTTGAAGTGTTCTAAAGTGTTATTTTATGCAAATCTCTTTTTAATTGAAAATGACATTTAAGAATTCTCAACGTATCATTTCTCGCCTCTGACGTCACGTTCTCACAAGATGGAAAAAGCCTAGGAGCCTTGATATTTAAAAAAATTCCTTTCGTTTTTTACAACATCTATTAAAAACATTGTAAATAATTTATACAATTTTTGAAGTTCTTTTTGCATTGGTTTAATCTAGAGACCCTATAATTAGAGTCTGGCCATAAGGCAATTTTGTCAAAATCCTGCGAAAGAGTAAGGATATAAGAGAGAAAGATATACATTCATATCGCTTTCGATCTCTTTCTCTCTTACATCTTTTTCTCTTTCTGTTTCTCTTGCTTTTGACGAGAAATGGCGAACGAATCAAAAGTTGCTACCATATGGCTAGACTCTGATTATAAAGTTTCTAGTTTAATCTTTAACTGCACGGACGGAGTCTGGCTCAAGCGCTATTTTTGTTACGTATTTTCTCAGTTATGCGAGATATCAGTTATATGTTTTATTTATTATGTATTCTAAAACTTACATCTTGCATTACTTTTAGAGAAAACAAAAAAACTTGTGGGGATTTGTGCAGATCCCAGCTGTGGACTATATATTACTAAAAATAACGCGTGTACTTAAGGACACTTTGACCAAGCTCCAATTAATCGCTGATTAGTTATTTCCCATTAAAATGACCAATCGCATTTGTCAATCTGCTTAATATGAGCAAATGCGATTGGACTAATTAACGATTAAGTTAATCAAAGTTTGGTCAAAATGGCCCTTAAGCCTTGTGTCCACGATGCTAGAAATCGCTCCGAGATCTCGGACCGAGAAAAAATTGACCAATTATATTTAAATAATTCGGCAATTGACCAATGCGATTGGTTAATTCTTTCTCCGTCCGAGATCTCGGAGTGATTTCTAGCATCGTGGACATAAGGCTTTAGGCCCAGTTTCACAAACTTCACAAATGAGAAATTCATGAACATCCCCCTTAGAAAGAGACGAAGAGTAAGTTAATCTAAGGTTAAGAGTTAACCGACACTTGTGAAACTGGGCCTTAAAAGTTAATCTATTTTTCATGAATTTTTCATTTTAATCTTTTTACAGTTTTAAACAATTTCTCTATTTTTATAAACATTTGTCTCTCAGTTTTCTTATAGTATCCTATTGTAGCTCATATCGTTATTTCTTCTACAGACTATAACTATAAATAACTCAAAATTTATTTTTGAATGAGTTTTACACATAATTTCACAGCTATTGTAATTTAAATGGTCCTAATGGGCTAAAATTACAAGGAAGAAAGAAGTGATTTTAAGTCTTCAGTTGATAAAAGAAATAAGTACGATTGTATGATAATATAGGCCAAAATAAAGTGTCACAGTAAAACTAATATAAAATCTATTATGTCAAAAATAGATTAAAACAATAAATTAACAATTAAAAACGTATAAACAAGTAAATTTTCTAAAATATTACCATAGTTTAAGGGTCGACAGGAGACACGGTGGAGAGCCGTAAACTACGAATCGTAAAATTCGTATTACGGATATTATTTTCGGAAAATTTATTTTAACCATTTTTCAAAAAAATTGCTCTGTAGCAGTTTAAAGCTGCTAATTACGAATATCGCATTTAAAGTGCGATTTTCTCATTATTTTGGCCGTAATACGAATTTTACGATTCGTAGTTCATGGCTCTACACCATGTCTCCTGTTGACCCTTAATCAAATATGTTCATGCAAATTCATTTTTCTTTAAAAGTTTTTTTTATGGCATAATTACACTAGTTTACAGCCAAAATGTACATTCAATGCCACTATTTTTTTCCTATGTATTTTGGCCCACTAAACACGAAAATCACCTAGAAAAATTTTTGTATGGATAGGTTTTCGAGATATGAATTTTTGAATTTTTTTTCAGAGATAGCTTCACATTTTAGGCCATATCTCGACTTAGAAACGTACGATTGGGTCGCACAAGCTCTCATTGTAAAGGTAATCGAATCCCGAACAATCGCCTTTCACATTGTTTTCCAATCGGTTCAGTAGTTTCAGTGTTATGGGCCAAAATATATGAGAAACGTCGATTTTTTGGGCCAAAATAAGAGTAGAAAATTCACTCTATTGCCATGCAAAAATAGTAAACGTCAAATTATGTCCAGTTTCTTATTGTTTACGTGTAGGTCGTACTTTTACGAAGAAAACTAACTGTGGATGAAGAAAATCTATCGATAAATACCGGAGTTATGAGCAATTGAGTGAAGGTACAAAAAATCAAATTTTATTCTGTTTTTGTATTTTTCCCTTATTTATATAGAAAACGTTTGAATATTACATGCGTCGATTAGAAATAACACTAGTGTACAAAATAAAAAAATTTTTCTGTAAATTCAATGCCACTATTTTTTTCCTAAAAAAATCCAAAAATTTATATCTTGAAATACATAGGAAAAAAATAGTGGCATTGAATTTGCAGAAAAAATTTTTTATTTTGTACACTAGTGTTATTTCTAATCGACGCATGTAATATTCAAACGTTTTCTATATAAATAAGGGAAAAATACAAAAACAGAGTAAAATTTGATTTTTTGTACCTTCACTCAATTGCTCATAACTCCGGTATTTATCGATAGATTTTCTTCATCCACAGCTAGTTTTCTTCGTAAAAGTACAACCTACACGTAAACAATAAGAAACTGGACATAATTTGACGTTTTCTATTTTTGCATGGCGATAGAGTGAATTTTCTACTCTTATTTTGGCCCAAAAAATCGACATTTTTCATATATTTTGGCCCATAACTACCTTGGCCTGAAACTACTGAACCGATTGGAAAACAATGTGAAAGGCGATTGTTCGGGATTCGATTACCTTTACAATGAGAGCTTGTGCGACCCAATCGTACGTTTCTAAGTCGAGATATGGCCTAAAATGTGAAACTATCTCCGAAAAAAAATTCAAAAATTCATATCTCGAAAACCTATCCATACAAAAATTTTTATAGGTGATTTTTGTGTTTAGTGGGCCAAAATACATAGGAAAAAAATAGTGGCATTGAATGTACAGAAAAAATTTTTTATTTTGTAAACTAGTGTTATTTATTCTCAGGTAAAACAGCAAGTCACAATAAAGTCAAAATGATGTCAAAATGATGATTTTTGGTCATTTTACCATCATTTTAGTAAAATCATTTTGAAGTCATTTTGACTTTATTGTAACTTTCTGTTCTACCTGGGTTTCATCTAAATATTAGGCATCTAAATGTAGACTTAATAAAACTAGAAAACAATTTAAAATAAGTAAAAAAAATTAAAATTTAAGCTCTTGAAACATAAGATAAATAAAGATTTTAAAATTATATAAATCTCCTCTATAAAATATTTGTTAAAACTTTTTTTTTTTATAAGAGATCAAACTAAATATTAATATTATAATTCTTTTTGTTTCACCTATATAATCAAGTGTAATTTCTACAAAGCATGCTGTTTTTTTGTCCTATTAAACTAATTTACTTTCTAATCATGTATTGTTTTATGACGTCTTAAAAACATATTTAGTAAAAATGATACTTGGTGCATTTACTCTGAACAGAATGAACAACGTATACTATGCACAAAATGTATACCTTCTTTTATTGATCTTTAAAATTGAAAGTATGCTGTGATTTTGTTATGCAGTAATAATATTAGTTATAAGCAATATATTACTTACGTGTTTACATTACATGATAACCAAGACTTAAATTTGCACTTTACACATCAGTAGATGATTGTAGAAAATAGTCGTTGTTTTGTGCCGCTTATCCTGAAATTGTTATTATTTTATCTTTACTTGCATTAACCATTTGCAGATGATACAGCTGAACAGATTATGATGATAAATAATATTACGCGCATTCAAATTTGACAAGTTTCAAAATTGACATCACGAAATTTCGCCCTATATAAAATTGTCACCTTACAATTTCTAAATCTTAAATAGTTTTCTCATATTTACTTCTTACGCGGCAAAGAAACATCCATGTCAATCTTACCAAACAGCGAGAACCCACAGTCGGCGACTGCATACGCACAGTGCAATTCGCCGTCTTCGCCAAGCTCTTAACAATGTAACCAATGTTGCCAACTTGCACATAATAGTTGCTTTCCATTTACATCAAAACTCAGATAATTCTCACTTGTGACGTCGTTTTATCCTTTTTGGGAATTAGGCTGAAGGTTTGTTCGCGTCGCATACTCCAATAAACACCAAGAGCACTTGGATCACGGATAAAAGGTCGCGATTGGAGCAGATGAGTTTTTGGAGTGCGTTGGAGTGATTAGGAGCATGGTGGGGCATGCGACGCGAACAAACCTTGAGTTTCCAGGTTTCCACTGAGCGCGTCACGCGTCGCGTCGTCACGAGTTATGGCTTCTGCACACAGGACGCGGAAACGCTTGCCGCGCGGCAAGAAGCGACGCGGTAGCCAATCAACTTTTGGTTCTTACGGAAAAACAACACGTTGATTGGCTACCGCGTTGCTTCTTGCTGCGCGGCAAGCGTTTCCGCGTCCTGTGTGCAGAAGCCATTAGGCTGAGTTTCCACTGAGCGCGTCACGCGTCGCGTCGTCACGAGTTAACCAATCGAAACATCTCATTTTATTTCGTTACAAGTAACGTAATAAAATAGGATGTTCCGATTGGTTAACTCGTGACGACGCGACGCGTGACGCGCTCAGTGGAAACTCAGCCTTAGGGTGCTGTCACATGCAGGACGGAATTTCGGAAAACGGAATCTCGGAATCATTCTGATTGGTTAGCCCCATGGGGCTTGTACTGTGCTCCATGGGGCTAACCAATCAGAATGATTCCGAGATTCCGTTTTCCGAAATTCCGTCCTGCATGTGACAGCACAGGACGCCTCAAGCGTCAAGCAGCGAGCAGCAACCAATCAGCGAGGCGATATTTTCTACGCCACTGCTAATATCATCTCGCTGATTGGGTTGCTGCTCGCTGCTTGACGCTTGACGCGTCCTGTCTGAATCCAGCTTTATGCGGAAAATACATATGTACATGCCATGGGCCCGTTTCACGCATATGCCCGCATTTTCTATAAGTAAACGTTAATACGTATGCTACAGATAAATGCGCGCATATGCGTGAAACGGAACGGACCCCATGTGACTTCGGCTGCGGCCCATTTGACGCTACAAATGCTTCGAAGCGTTCTTCTTCTCCTTCTTTCTTCATTGAAAGAAAGGAGAAAAGGAATGGCTTTGAAGTATTTGTAGCGTCAAGTGGACCGCAGCCTTCAGGGTCATGTTCCAAAACTCACTCTAGTTAACTAAAATGCTATAGTGTACGTGACGTAAACTATAGATTTTAGTTACCCAGAGTGAGTTTTGGAACATGACCCAGCCTGCCTATTGCCCCCTCCACAGATAAGAGCGTCAAACGTAGTCACGTTTGACTACGACCAGCAGGATTTGACGCTCGAACCCATCGTCGAGCGTTATCGTGAAAATGTACCTTAAGTAAAAAGTTACATGATCGCTACCTGACTGAAGCATGCACTGCACTACTGCAGTGAGCAGTCTGCACCCATTTGTGATTTGATTGCTGTGACGAATGGTGACGAAGCACTCGAAGCAGACGAAGTCATAAGTAAGGTTAGATTATTAATGGTAACATTTCCTGTGCACATTGTGCACAAAAAGTATCAACGTAAATTTTAACAAAAATTATCAAAATAATCTACAAGGTAAATAGATATATTATAAATAATGATAAAAATAGCTTTGGGATGTTACACATTTATGCACAAAATGAATGGTGTTTATTAAGAATTAGGGGATTATCGTGGTAGAAATATATTGTGAAAATATGTAAACACATATATACACATATAACCATATTTTTAAGATATGTAAAAAATATATTTATTTATTTGGCGCAATGGGATAGTTCTCTTCAGAAAGATATATTTAAAATATATTTATCTATATATAGAGATATATATAATCAAATGTTCTGACTAACTCATCAACGCCCAGTCCAAACCTCCACGCCAAGAAACATAAAATTCGGGGAGTATATTCCTCACATGACGTAAGCACCCACTAAGAAGAGATTTTTAGAAATTTGACCCCTAATGGGGTGAAAAGGGATAAAATGTGTTTTCACAGATTCCTCAATATCACTTAGGCCCGATAAGATGTCGACTTGGTTTTTGCTTAAAAAGGTTACTCATACAAATGCTTAAAAACATAATTCCAGATTTTGCCCTAATCAACCCCTAAAGGTGCAAATCAAAATTTGGGGTTGAATTATAGAATCCTTCGCATATTTTAGCGAGGCACCGGTGTATCAAGCTAGTATATTATATAAATACAATAAGAGTTGTAATTAATTACTTGAAAAATATGAAAAAATATGAGTATATATGACTATACGCGCGTGCCACACACACCACACACACACACACACGTACGCGGGTACGCGCGCGCGCGCACACACACACACACACACACACTTATAAATAGTTGCAGAAATTTAACTAATGTTATTTAAACATATATTAAAATTAAATCGACAAAATTAATTGACAGAATTATATATTTTATTGAAAAGTACAAAATCATTTTTCAGAGATGTTTGATGCCAAAACTAAAAAACATAAAGTCTCGAAGAGGACAAAAAAGTCATGGAGAAAGTACATCGATTTCAAAGATGTAGATGCATTTCTTGAAAACAGTAGATTAGAAGAACGATTGGGCATCCCTTTCTCCAAGCGCACAGATACTCAGTTGTTTACCATTGATAAAACTGACGTGACTGGAAATGTAATTTCCAAATGTGCTGCCAGATTAGCATTGAAGAGTAAAGAACCAAGATGTTTTGCTTCTTTGAAACCACATACACATGTTCCTGATCCAATTTTGAAACGAAACCTAGTAAGGATCAAAGAAGAACATACGAATTCCATGTCGAGTCAACGCAAAGTTGAAAGAAAAATTATGTGTATTCTCAAATTAAAAGAGAAGGAAGCATTAAAGAATAGGATGCTCACAAAAGCTGTTTCAGCAAATCATCCAAAAAAAAGAAAGAATAAAGATGATATATGGGATGGCACAAATGTCTTATTGCCAGAAACAGTCACTGAATGGATGTCTTCAGACAGTATTAGGCATACGATTAGCCATTTAGGAATGAAGAAAAGAAAAGTACCTTCATTATTGCGTAAAAAATCATCTGTTTTGCCTGCAGTGGAGATGCCACATCCAGGTACATCTTATAACCCATCTTATGACGATCATCAGAAACTGTTGCACGAAGTTGCCCAGAAAGAATTGGAGCTTATGAAACAAGAAGAACATTTGGACAGAGTCACAACTCAGATGTTTAAAAAAGTAAATTATTAACTAATTATGATATATTTTCTATAAATTTTATAAATTTTATATTGTAATTATCATTATCCATTATCATCATCATGCTATTTCCTAATTTATATATTTTTTAAACTGTTATCTTATATTTTATGTTTTTTGAATATGAATTTATAATATTAAATTATTTATTTGTTTAGATTTCATTAAATAAAAAAGATGACTATATGATGAAAGAAATGTCAGAGGGTTTGCCAAAGAATCAAACATCAAACTTTAAGTCTATTGAGGAAGATCATGATAAAGGAGATTTGTCTATCGCGATAAAAAATGATAAAAGTGTAAAAAACACCAAAAAGACGCTTGTGCAAAGAAGAAAACAACGAGAACAAAAACAAGCAGCTAATAAACGTGCATTTAGCAAATTGGAGAAGAAGAAAGTTTCTGACATCTATAAATTGAAAATTTTACAAAAGCAGATAGACACCAAGGAGAGAAAGCAAGAATTCTTGCGACAGAAACGAATGAAGAAACATGAGAGGAAACTTTTTATGCCAAAGACTCTGAGTAAGGCAAAGTTTGAACCCATTGATCCTGATTTTCAGCTTGCGGAAGAATTGACTGGCAATTTGAGAAACTGTAAACCTTCTAAAAATTTATTGAAAGAACGGTATAAATCGCTTCAACAAAGAAACATTGTTGCACCAACCGTCATAAAATTGTAAGTACAAGTAAAGTAGATTCATGAAGTGCATTCACTAGAATAGATTCTAGTGAATACTCTAGAAAATAGGATAATTTAGCACCGTTTTTTAAGAAAAGGATTTCAGGATAGAGAAATTAAGCAAAAAGAGAAATAATTTGAATATGAAAATGATTAATTATTGTTTTGATATTAACAAGTTATTAATGAATTGTTTAGTATATCTTAAAAAAATGTTTAATATATTTACAATATATTTTGTGATTTAGGAAACGGGACAAAGCAAAGATGAAACAATTTGTGAAGCCAGATCATAAAATAAACTTGGATGACTCAAGGGAACTACAATCTTACAATAAGAGAATTTAATCAGTCTAATATCTTTATATTTTTCTTATACTTAATAAGTCAGATTCATGTTACAGATAAAAATTAAAATTTTCTGTATAGTTAATTAAAATAGAAATATAAAAACTAAAAATATAAAAATCTAGAAGTGTATAAAAGCATATATATATTAAATAGTTTCTCCAACATTTATCAAAATTTTGTTTTTTCATAAATAAAAATTAAATTGCTTCAATTTTATTGCATATATACGCAACATCATTGTAAGTCATAAGGTATATACATTTTTTATATTTTCTTAATTTTTTATTTATCTTTCAAATATATTTTATTCTTTTGGTATTATTTGAATTCTACTAAATCCAATTTTTACTGTTCATTGTTGCTTGCTTTTATTTTAAGATTTTTTAGGACATATGTAATATTGTACAATATCTGCAAATATTCTTGCAATTGTCCAGATATCCAGTGTTTTTGATTCTCTACAATAGTAAATTTTTCTTTTTCACAATAAAGTAAAAGTTCTGCATATTTTACACGTGTTCCGCATTTACGTGCTAGAATTCTACCATTATCTTTATTCATTATATACTGCTCTTCAGTAAAATAATTAAATTTAACCAGTTTGGATAAATTAACATTCGCTTTTTTGTGAATTTCATGCAACATTATGATTGTAGACTTCTCTAGTTTAGAAATTATTATGGATCGTTTTGTGCACAAGTATACATCATTGGTTTTCCTTTTATATTTTTTTACTGCATTTCTGCGAAATAATGTCGCAATGTTATTCAATTATAAAAATGTTAAAACAGTTTATTTTATATTTTTGAGTCTATATTATACAGGGTGATTCAGGACCTTTGCGACAAACTGAGGAACGATAGAGCTCGCAGAGAGGACCATTTTCTGTGAAGCAACTCATGTTCTCTGACGTTGTTTAGGAGCTACACAACTGCGTAGACAAGTCTTAGGTGACATATTACAATTATGAGATAAATTATTCATTTATTGTTTCAAATACACTTGAAAGTTGCAGACAGTTTACAAAAGGTGTTCGTAGTGTCTACCCTGAATCTGATTGCATTCTGCACTACAGTTGGCGTAACATGACCTCAAATATTCAATAGAGTCTGACAATCACTGTTTCGACGGTGACATGAATGCAATCAGGTTCAGGGTAGACACTTTTGAATACCTTCTGTAAACTGTCTGCAAATGTATTTGAAACAATAAATGAATAATTTATCTCATAATTGTAGGGTTGGATAGTAACTAGTTAAATAGTTAGAAGTTAAAAAGTTAATAACTTTTAACTTAACTTAGTTAATTTAAAATGTATTAATTTTTAATTTAAACTAGTTATTTTTAAAACAAACTTCAACTTTTTAACTTTTTTCCAAAGTTAAACATTTTTTAATCTCTGAACGCCGATATTTTTTTTCTATAAAATTTTGAACATTGGACAATTATTTTTAACATGTAATTATATGTATGTAATTCTCATAGACTTATATAGATACTCTACCGTAAAAGACAACATAGCAACATCAACGGCGCAAACATAAGCCTAGTAAATCTGTCTTTTTTTTCTGATTGCTAATTAGAAGAACGTTGCTTCTTACGGCAGGGGCCGTAAACTTGATCTATGTATACACAGGTAATTTTGCACAACTTTCGTAATTGTAAAAGATAAAAATACATTTTTATGTAGAAAATAAACTTTTTTTGTTATTTTATATAAGCTTTACAAAAATAACAAATAAAATAAAAGATTTTACAACAATTAAAATATGTAATTTATTCGATAATTTATATGTTAATTTTATTGTAATCTTTAATAAAAAAAAATACATTTTAATATAACATAAATAATGCTTTTAAAAAGTAACTTTTCATGTAACTTAGTTAATTTATCTTAACGTGACTTTTAACTGATTGTGAGTTATTTTTTTTTCATGCGACTTTTAACATAACTAAATTAATTTAATAGCCACACACAAATTTTTTTTCTGATTTGGGGGTCTGACCATGTTTAATTTATGTTTTTGGGGTCGCTGAATCCGAATCCGAGGTCTATTTAATCCCATCATATCAGGATTTTGCCATAACCTAAAAAAACCCATAATTTAAGCTATAAACGCATATAACCCTAAGAATAAAGTTGTAATCTGAAAACCCAAACTCTTAAACCCCATAACCCACTTAACCCCATAACCCCATAAACCATGTAACCCCATAACTCAATGTACATCAACTCCAATAACCACGTATGTGAGACATTCAGCTTAATCTCTACGCGTATCTGTCAGGTCTCTAAAAAATAAACCTATAAACAACCCCATAACCCTATAACCTACTTAACCAAAAATCTATCTACTCCAATAACCACGTTTGTCAGACATTTAACTTCATATGTACGCGTATCTGTCAGGTCTCCAAAAATGCTCTAATTCTATGCACATTTATTCATGAGTCTTTGTAAATATGAAAAATATATATCAGTGATAAATCTCATATTTTGGTACGTGGTTTTAGAAGATATTTTCTGTCAAAGAATTCAAAACTCAGGTTTTATGCAGAGCGATTATATCTTGCGTGCGTCTGCATCCAGGGCACCTCCACGTGGTGATGGTGGGCAACGGAGCAATCCGGCAAAGTCCCTGGATGCCCTGAATGCCGTCATGGCAGGCGCACTCAAGTGTATTACGAGACAGGGACTCGGAATCCCAGAATCGGCGGCTGGTCAGGGTGAGAAAGTGGGCTCGCAGTCGTCGTTATCCACCGACCGCAGCTCTACATTAGTTGGCTAATGTAGAGTACAACACTACAAGAAGAAGTCACAATCCATCTCACGATTGTGATAGCAATCGTGATATGTTTTGTTACATTTGCTGTAAATACGAAGTTAGTTCAAACAAAAATTGTGCGAGAAAAGGTGCAATAACCAGAGTTATGCGGTTATTAAAATAACATACATATTAAGTTAAATATCTGACATACGTGGTTATTTGAGTTGATGTACATTGAGTTATGGGGTTACATGGTTTATGGGGTTATGGGGTTAAGTGGGTTATTGGGTTTAAGAGCTTGGGTTTTCAGATTACAACTTCATTCTTAGGGTTATATGCGTTTATAGCTTAAATTATGAGTTTTTTGAAGTTATGGCAAAATCCTGATGTGATGGGGTTAAATAGACCTCGGATTCGAATTCAGCGACCCCAAAAACATAAAGTAAACATGGTCAGACCCCTAGAACCTATCAGAAAAAAAAATTTTGTGTGTGGCTGTTTTATAAGCCATTATAAAATTTATCTTAACTTAGTTTAAAAAAAATTAATTAACTTACCCAATCCTGTATAACTGTGACAAATGTCACCTAAGACCTGTCTGCGCGTGATCGCATAGCTCCTAAACGACGTGTCAGAAAACACGAGATGTCCAGAAAATGGTGCTCTCTGCGACGTTCCTCACAATTTATCGCAGAGGTCCTGAATCACCCTGTATATTAAGTCTATATTATTTAAAAATATAAATTGATTTACCTGCACAGTATGTAATCCCGTGTGTTAGAAGCTGCGCTGTCCGTCATCTTTGACAATTGATTCTTTAGAGCTATATTTTCCGACAGTAAATTGGGTATAGAACGCGGCACATGTTTCGATACTTCAAATTGAAATATATTAGCCAGATCCAAAAGATTATTATACAATTTCTTTTTGAATCTATGTAGAACACATTAAACACAAATAACATGTCAAATAACACATTTATATAATTTTCTTATAATCTTCGATAAGGAAATAAAATTTATCTACTATTACCTTTCTCTGTCAATCTTGAATTTACGTTGAATTTTACATAGATTCTCTACTACCTGTTCTTTTTCATTGATTAAGAATTGATTTCTCATATCCAGTTTCTTTTCCAGAATACGTTGTGTTGATTTGTAATCTTCCAAAACATTAGTTTTAGCACCTTAACATATGAAAATTAGAAAACCCAAAAAACATATTTTTAACATTAAAAGACAGAGCTAATAAACACGAAGAAAAAAAAAGAGAGAAAGACAGGGAACGGAAGAAGGAAGGGAGGTAGAGGTGGCTCTAGGAAGGAATCCCCCGGGAAAAACGTCCCTCGGAAAAAATCTCCCCGAAAAAATTCCCCTGGAAAATATCTCCCCATCCAAAAATCTCCCCGGAAACCCCCCCCCCCCCCGGGAAAATATCTCATCCATGTTCATCGTCATCTAACCTATGTAGATTAGTGACGCACTTTAAACAGTTAAGTATTGTTAAAGCGCGTCATTTAACCTATATAGATTAGTGACGCATTTTAAGAAGTTAAACATTTTTAAAACGCGTCATCTAACCTATGTAGATTAGTGACGTACTTTAAACAGTTAAATACTGTTAAAGCGCGTCATCTAACCTATGTAGATTAGTGACGCACTTTAAGCAGTTAAACACTTTTGAAACGCGTCGTCTAACCTATGTAGATTAGTGACGCACTTTAAACAGTTAAACACTTTTAAAACACGTCATCTAACCTATGTGGATTAGTGACGCACTTTAAACAGTTAAATACTATTAAAGCGCGTCATCTAACCTATGTAGATTAGTGACGCACTTAAGCAGTTAAACACTTTTAAAACGCGTCATCTAACCTATGTAGATTAATGAGGCACTTTAAACAGTTAAATACTGTTAAAGCGCGTCATCTAACCTACATTTAGTGTTTTTTTCTCATTTTCTTAACGATATCTTAAAAAATACAAGCGACCCTCAAATTTTATCAACAGTTTTGGATTCAAAGGGCAAAAATACATAGAATTTACCTCTTTTCAATTGATTTCTCATTGGGACCCTAATTGTAGACATTTACCAAATTTTCAATTTTTGACGCCAATTTCTCCGTTCCTATTTGTTTCCGTACAAAAACCTTTATGGTATGAACATGTCCTCTAATAGTCAACAACTCCTGCAAGTTTCATCAAATTCGGAGGTAGGGGCTATTCGGCTCTAGGAATGGATCCCCCGGGAAAATCGTCCCTCGGAAAAAATCTCCCCGAAAAAATCCCCCTGGAAAATATCTTCCCATCCAAAAATCTCCCCGGAACCCCCCCCCCCCCCGGAAAATATCTCATCCAAAAATCTTTCGAGAAACAACCGACCAGGATATCTTGTCGGGTGATGTCTACTGTATTTGAATTTGTGTGTGTCATTATTTGTATATATTATGATTTGGAGCCACTAACTGTCTTGTGTTTACAAGTGTTATTCACATTCGCCGCCAATAATATCATTTCACACAACTGAAGTGCGATACCGTGGTATTAACAGCAATTGTAATCAGTCTGTTTCAAGTTCTGGTTGTGATCATTTCATGCACTATGCCGCTTAAACTTTTGAAGAGTAATCAGGGCAAGAAAATGTTATCAGTTAATGGTCACTTATACTATAAGCATGGAGAGGGATCGAATGGCAAGTAGCCCAGTCAAATGGGCTGAAATTTTGGCCAAAAAAGGAAATAATACTGCGCTGTAACTAGCGTGGAAGTGTGTCTTTTGGGGTTGTAATGAAGATACAAAAAGCCCACCCCCGTACCATTGTCGTAGCAAAAATGGGGGTGCAAAAATGTCCCAAAAATTGGTTTTTTGCCAATAACTCAAAAAGTATCACAATTAGGGGAAAAAGTGAAGACGTGAAAGTTGTAGAGAATGAAATTTTATACAAAAAAGGTCTGTACAAAAATTTTGTACGACCAATTGCAGTCGATCTAGATTTTTTTGAAATAACAGGTATTTCATGACAAATGAAAAATACGTGAGCGCGTCGCGCATTTTTTATCGATAGTTCGAAAATGGCGACTTGAATAAAAAAATAGTTCCAATAAAAGTTGTAGACAATTCAATTACGAACAATTCCCATTTTTATTTTTTTCGATACGATCAATATTGACAGAGATATGAATTTTTTAAAACATTAATCATTGCTCCTCGAGTATGATTTTTAGTGGTAAAATCGCTTGTAACTCGACATCTGTAAGTTTAACGCAAATATTACGTCTTATGAAAGTGAAAGATAATTAAATTTCGAAAATTTTTATGTATATACAAATTCATTTTGGATATATGCGTAGTGTGATAATGCTAATAAACATGAAAAATTGTCATTTTTTGTGGATTTTGTAAAAAAAAATCACTTTTGGTTAGCTGTAGGTCAAAATGTCTCTACATTTTTTGAAGAGAATTAAATTATCTTTAAAACGGCGTTTTATTCATCTTCGTACGATCATTTGTTAACAAGTTACAGCTGTTTAAACATTTCAGGAAAAATACAATTTCATACCAAATTAATAATATATTGAAAAAATATATGCGTAATAATTTTTTAAAAAATGGATTTCACCTATTTTTAGTAGTTTATATGTGTGTGAAAGTAATGCAGCACTATAAGTTCATCGACAGGTATGATTTCTTTAAAAAAAGAACCCTCGAAAAGTGGTGTTTTTTTAAAGAAATTATGCAAAAGTGGCATTTGTATTTAGTTTTTTGCATGTACTAGCACGCAACGCGCGCTAACGCGCGCGCTTTCATATTCATTACTATTACTTGCTTTTTAATAAAAATAATATATATAAATAATATATAAATACATAATTTATTAATTATGTATTTATATATTATTTATATATATGCTCACTTCTAACCCCACATGTCACGTTATACAATCGTGAAAAACTTCACCATACCAATACCGACTCGAATCACAGCTAATCAGACACGCGGAAAAGCGGCAACAATACATTGCGATCAAACGCAAACTTCTCGGTCAAAATGGATTTTTTTATAGAGGATTTTCTTTTTTATTAATTTTACGAAGAAATTTCATCAGATCAAAATTAAAGCTGATAAAATTTCTTACAAAACTGATACTTTGATATTCGATTTGTAACAAGTAGTATTATGAAACGGACAATTGAAAATGCTTGTGATTTTGAATTTGCAGAAAAGTAAAATTTTGGAGCATTTGCAAAGTTAAAAATAATGTACTTGACAAATTTTTAAAATTTTTTCAAGTATTGGAAGTCATTCTGCATACATTTAGGTGTCATTCAGTACCGCTGCGATATTTTTAGGACAAATAGTACACAAGAAATGTCCTGGCGTCGGATAGTATGGGGCGAGCAGGTGGTCGGGCTTCAGTGTGGGGTCAGTTATTAGCATTTTCAATTGTCCGTTTCATAATACTACTTGTTAAAAATCGAATATCAAAGTATCAGTTTTGTAGGAAATTTTATCAGCTTTAATTTTGATCTGATAAAATTTCTTCGTAAAATCAATAAAAAAGAAGATACATGCAAAAAACTAAATACAAATGCCACTTTTGCATAATTTCTTTAAAAAACACCACTTTTCGAGGTTTTTTTTTTAAAGAAATCATACCTTTCGATGAACTTATAGTGCTGCATTACTTTCACACACGTATAAACTACTAAAAATAGGTAAAATCCAATTTTTAAAAAATTATTACGCATATATTTTTTCAATATATTATTAATTTGGTATAAAATTGTATTTTTCCTGAAATGTTTAAACAGCTGTAACTTGTTAACAAATAATCGTACGAAGATGAGTAAAACGCCGTTTTAAAGATAATTTAATTCTCTTCAAAAAATGTAGAGACATTTTGACCTACAGCTAACCGAAAGTGACTTTTTTTTGACAAAATCCACAAAAAATGACAATTTTTCATGTTTATTAGCATTATCACACTACGCATATATCCAAAATGAATTTGTATATACATAAAAATTTTCGAAATTTAATTATCTTTCACTTTCATAAGACGTAATATTTGCGTTAAACTTACAGATGTCGAGTTACAAGCGATTTTACCACTAAAAATCATACTCGAGGAGCGATAATAAATGTTTTAAAAAATTCATATCTCTGTCAATATTGATCGTATCAAAAAAAATAAAAATGGAAATTGTTCGTAATTGAATTGTCTACAACTTTTATTGAAACTATTTTTTTATTCGAGTCGCCATTTTCGAACGATTGATAAAAAATGCGCGACGCGCTCACGTATTTTTCATTTGTCACGAAATACCTATTATTTCAAAAAAATCTAGATCGACTGCAATTGGTCGTACAAAATTTTTGTAGAAACCTTTTTTGTGTAAAATTTCATTCTCTACAACTTTTACGTCTTTACTTTTTTCCCTAATTGTGATACTTTTTGAGTTATTGGCAAAAAACCAATTTTTGGGACTTTTTTGCACCCCCATTTTTGCTACGACAATGGTACGGGGGTGGGCTTTTAGTATCTTCATTACAACCCCAAAAGACACACTTCCACGCTAGTTACAGCGCAGTCAGTATTATTTCCTAATCAAATGCCCATTTGACTGGGCTAGATCTGGAGGTGTGTCGAATATAAGAAAGGTTGTCGGGGGATTTGCCATACGTCGTCGGAATTACGAGATGGTAAGTTAATTAATGTAATTATGCGCTACTTGCTCAGTGTCGACTTTTTTGCATTAATTCCTTTTGTTTGTTGTTTGCCTATTATAGGCATTATTTTGCATCAAACTGAGCACACAACTCACATTCCTAATGCTGCAGCGGTTGATGCAAAGCGCATTGTTGCAAAATTACAAAAGAAGGCGTTGACAAACAAGGAGGCATCGTCGTCGTTAGTAGCGTCCGTGCTGGGTACAGTGTCGTCACCCGTTGCTTCCCAATTACCGAGTGCTGAGTCATTAGGTCGTACTGTGAGAGGAATTCGTCAAAGGAACAATCCTGTACCACCTAATCCAAGGAAGGACACATTGTACATATTACCAGATCAATTTCAAAAGACATTGAAGAACGTGAAATTCTTGTTGTTCGACTCTGCAGATATTAATAACAGACTACTTGTATTTGCTACGGAGGATAAACAGGTGCTGCAAGGATGTGACATGTGGTACTGTGATGGTATTTTTAAAGTAGTGCCAGAATTATTTGATCAACTCTACACCATACATGGGGAGGTGAATGGCAAAGTTGTGCCTCGTGTATATGCGTTATGTCCCAACCGACGCAAGAGAACGTATCAAAATCTGTTGCGGGTTCTGAAGGATGCATGCCCCGGGTTGGCCCCAAAATATGTCATGTCGGATTTTGAGACGGCATTTTTGAAGACCATTGCAATTGAGTTTCCCGAGTGTATTGTCAAAGGGTGTTTCTTCCATTTCGGACAAGCACTTTGGCGAAATATACAAAACCACGATCTTGCGCAATTGTACTGCGAGAGCAGCCGATTTGCTCGTAATTTGCGACAGTTATCCGCATTGGCATTCGTTACTCCCGACGATGTAATTTACGCTTGATTCTTTACTAAAATCAAAATTCTTTAAGGATAATGAGAACGATTTGAAAGGTTTTCTCGATTATTTTGAGCACACTTGGGTTGGTGTGTTGAATCGTCGTAGTGAACGACGCCGTGCCATTTTTGACATTAATTTGTGGAACCACTACTTCTCGGTGATGATGGCTACTGCTCGTACCAATAATGCAGTGGAAGGTTGGCACTGTGCACATCGGAGAGCAAATGGATCGCACCTTATGTTGTGGCCATTCGTTGAATTGATTCAAGCAGAGCAGGGTCTCGTGGAAGCTCACATTGCGCGCGCGAATGCTCACGCTCCTGCGAATACAAGACAAAAACGCTACAAAGACAACGATGCGCGGTTGAAGAGTCTTGTTGCAACCTACAGCCGACAGGATGTATTAAGATATTTGAAAGATGTTGCTGCCACCTTGTCATTATAAAAACTAATATGAGTTATCTGTTATTATTTACAGCCTTTGTATTGGCTTTATTAATTTATTTGTACTTTATTTCTTTAAAGCAGTGAATTGTCGATATATTGAACATTCTTTTATATATATATATATATATATATATATATATATATATATATATATGTTACGGGCAATTTGATATAATTTCCCGGTCATTATGCATATTTTCCAATGCTAAATAGTCATTTTGATAAATCACCTTATTTCGGTTGATTTTTCCGGCAATCTTAGGCCCCTTGCACAATAGACGATAACCTATGTAGGTTAGTGACGCGCTAAATACTTTTAAAGCGCGTCATCTAACCTATGTGGGTTAGTGACGCGCTTTAAATGCATAATGACCGAATTAATCAAATTGCCCGTAACATATATATGTGCGCGTTTCTTATTACACATGTCCTCCGGGGCGAGGCCCGGAACTTTCACAGTGTAAATTTTTGTTTTGGGGCGTTTTTTTCGGGGGGGATTTTTCCGGGGAACTTTTTGTCGGGGAAATCTTTGGACGGGGAAATTTTTTCCAGGAGCTTATTTCCGGGGAAATTTTTTCCGGAGACCAAATTGACGGTCACCGGCTATTCGGAAGTTGAGCCCCTAACCCAACTCATTTGTGTAAATTTTTGATTGGGCGTTTTTTTCGGGGGGGGGGGGGTTTTTCCGGGGAAATTTTTGTCGGGAAAATCTTTGGACGGGGAAATTTTTTCCAGGAGCTCATTTCCGGGGAAATTTTTTCCGGGAACCAAATTGACGGTCACCGGAGAGGTAGAGGGACAGACGAGAGCCATAAAAAATACTACTGTTAATAAATTCTCAAAATTTGATAAATTGATGTATACATACGTGCATACAGGGTATAAAAAGTTCCGGGACGGCATAATATCTCGAAAAATGTAAGTTTTATAAAAAAATATTTCAGATAAAAGTAGAGTTTAAAGAAGTCTATTTTTACTGGTCTTAAGGCTTCTGTCTACTTACGAGCCAACTCCGCGTTTTCGCGGAGACAGCGTCACACTTGGCAAAACTGTGAACTATAAGACGTGAAAAATGACACGTCAAAGCAAAATTATCCTTGCGATTTACAGCGTTATTCTTCATTTTAGTGCAGTGTTTTTACATTTAAAATTATTGTGATAGTGTTAAAATACACCGAAGATATCCACTTTATTGTGCAAGTAAATACTTATTTCAATTCGGCAGCTGTCAAACGGCTTGTTTTCGTTCTTGATTAGGCAACATTCACTTCGGCAAATGTGGATTACTCATATAAAAGAGAAAGTTTCGGTGTATTTTACAAATCTATTTTATCGTTTACAGATGGTATTTTATGAAAAAGCATTTTTATTTTAGTGTAAATCGCAAGAATTTTTATGATATATTTTCATGATTTTCTCGCTTCTGACGTCATCAATCCAAGATGGCTGCAGTGAGTGAACAGGAGCCTTAATCAGTTTGATCTTAGATGACGTTATCCAAAGTCAGATCAAGGTCATTTTTAATTTTTTAAATAGGACTCCTTACTTTTTATCGCATATTACATATTATTTACCCTTATGACCTTCCTCCCCCCAATGACTTTCTCCTTCACATATATTATAGAGGTCATCCTCCTGAGTAATCTTCAGAAGGTTTTAGCCGTTGTTTATTAAAAAGTTATTAACAAAAAGGTTTGAAAAATATAACACTTTTGTAAGGGAAGTAATTTGCTGATATATGTGCATAGACAGTACACATATCAGCAAATTACTTCCCTAAGTACTCATACAAAGTGTTATATTTCGCAGTTATATTTGTTCATAACTTTTTAATAAACAACGAGCGACGGCTAAAACCTTCTGAAGGAAATCTGAAGGAATACTCAGTAGGAGAATGACCTCTATAATATATATGTGAAGGAGAAAGTCATTGAAGGGGAGTTCGTAAGGGTAAATATTTATCCATATTTTTATATAGCTCCTCTTGAAATTTTTTCAAAACACTGACTTCGGGTTAATACCCGGAGCCTCATCCGCACAAGACTCTCGTATGGTCACGTAGCATTCGAATGATGTTAGTCGACAACTGACACTTTTTTTTTAATTAGGTGTGAAATCGATTGTATTTTGAGGCAATTTTTGGCGATCGTTTGGTACATGTACCAAGGTTGATATTGGTAGGGACGGAGCTTATTCTGGTATATGTACCACTACCATGTACCACTGCGAACGCTAAAATGGACTGGTTTTTCTGCTTACGCGCGACTTTTAAAGATATTGATTGCGTTCAGATTAAACAACTTAGTTGAGCGCTTATTAATTATTTCCCTTGATTGTTACATTTTCTTAGATGTATCAAAGATCTAAAAAAATATTTACTAATGTGAGTGCTCATTGAGCTGCTTTTTCTGCTGAACAACCCAGTAAACACAACCGATTTGTTATGGCTTTACACGACGCAGTGTCAACGTGTCGGTTTTTTTTAAGAGCAGTATAAACATGAGTTTTAAAACGTGTTCATTAATATTATTAAATGAAATATATGATGACGAAGATGAAGAAGTATCTGGAGTAATGGAAATGTACAGACAATTAAACAATGCAAGAAAGAATAAACGACGTATATTATCTATTATGAAAAGAAGACAACATCATACTCGTCCTGGACTATTTTCCGAAATGTGGGTTGATTTATATTTGGGAAACGACTTTTTTCTGACATTTAGGTTGAAACGTGAAACATTTCAACAATTATTACAATTAATAACACGACAAGATAAAATGCAAAAGGTAATATAATCTAGAGTAATCTAGACAGCACAAAAGTCCGAAAAACGTTCTAAATCTTTTAAAAATTCTTTTATGCTGTCTGGGAATTTAAATTTTTTATAATAATTATATTTCTTAAATAAATTATTAAATTCCAGTAAACACTAATTAACAATACATTGATGGAATGTTACTGTTAGTTGGTGTTTACTGGAATGCGACAAATAACTATATTGATAACATTTTTGATGAATGTTTGATGTCATAACATTTATATAGCAAGTACCCAAACAGCACAGATCTCCAAGGGATGTCCTAAAGAAGTCTCTTGGACGTCCCAACATTTTAAGGACATTCCTTGGAAATTTGTACTGTCTGAATATTAATTGTTCCAATTATATTTTAAACGGATTGTATAATTAAAAATATATTGTATTAACAACACAAAAATTTGTTTTAAATGCAGTATTTTGTTGCCTTAAAAATTTGCAGTAATTACTGTATTTGCCCAGTAAACAATTTGTCAGCAAATTGTAACCAAATTGACACCAAATACGCGCAAAACTTGTCGACAAATTCCGTGCCATCTGTGTCTGCAATACGCTTGTGTTTTGCTAGCAAAGCTTGTGTACATGACTTGATACCAAATTGACGCCAAATATCGAGCAAAACAGGGCAGCAAAAGTTCAACGGCAAATTTGCGCCATATTGTGAACAAGGCTTGCCAACAAAAGCTCGACAGCAAATTTGTGCCAAATTGCGAGCAAACCTTGACGAAAGAACTTGACGCCAAATTGATATCAAATATCAAACAAAATTTGAGAACAATACTTGACAGCAAATTGGCACCAAATACAGAGCAAATCTTGATGACACAGCTTGACGCCAAATTGCAGCAAGCCTTGTTACGCGTAGCCATTAATACTAAAATATATATTTTTTTAGGGAAAATTAAAAGCATAAATTATAAAAAGCATATAATTTTTTATTGATTTACAATAAATTATTTTATACATATGTTAAAAGAAATCTTTATATTTATAAAACATTATAGAGCTGGACAGGATATCCCATGTAAAATATCTTTATGGGAGATTTTTTTCCTCATCATTCTTTTGGTTCTCATTGTTCTCATCACTATTCTCGCAGTTTTCAGAGTTATCATCGTTGTCATCTGAATGAGCCTCGTTATTGCTGCCGGTGTGTCTGTTAATGTTAAATATATCTATAAATAAATAAATAAATAAATAAATATATATATATATATATATATATATATATATATATGTGTGTGTGATGTGTGTGTGAATTCGTCCATCTTCAATCGACTGATAATTATAACACATACATATATAATATTATATAATAGTATGATATGTATCAGCTTTTATATAGATACGTGACGCGGAAATTTGCCACGAAACGGCATTTATAGAGCAAAACGACAACAGAGAAAATTAATAAAACATCTCTTATAGTGAAATAATTAATATAAAATAATATTTGAAGTAAATATTAAATTAATATTAAATAAATGTTTTTTAGAAACATAATGGCAAACACAGCAGGTTTGTCTAAAACTCTTAGGTAGATGAGCGAAAGAAAGAGAGTTCTTTTGATTAAGTCAAATTTCGTTTTTAGTATATGTAGTTATATTTACAAAAACAAAAGTAAAATATATTGATGTGACAAAAATTAATAATAAATAAAGATTTTTACATTAGTTGAAATGGAATCAAACAAAACAAATCTGTCAAACAAGTAATCTGTCCTGCAGATCGAATAGAAAAAAACTGAAACAAAACTAGATCTTACAGGACAGATTAAGGAGTCTGGATTACTGATTAAAATCAAAGTAAGAAAAGAAAAAAAAGAAAAGAAAAGAAAAGAAAGGGGGGCTTCTGCATTTGTCTACGAGATCAATTCATCGTTTCCTTACTTACTCGGTTAGGCGGAGCGCGTGCCCCGAGGGCTTCGTGCCCCGGGGCGGTCACGGTCTTCTAGAGCCAAGCGTGTCAGAGTGGCGTGAGGCCTCGCGGCAATCGCCGTTAATACTCCCGCGTGATCCGATTCGAGGACACTGCCAGGCGGGGAGTTCGACTAGGGCGGTACATCTGTCAAAGAATAACGCAGGCTAGAATATAAACCAGAGCCGCAAGAATGAGAGCAATTCCAAGATTTCAAGACGAGAATTAACCTTGCAGAGCCCCTTGTACTACTAATGTCGTTCTTCCAATATGGCGTCCCAAATGAGAATATCGAAATGGGCCCTGCTCGCTGTACCGGACTCAACGCTTCAATCCTCCCTCTCGGACGCGGGCTGCCGCAGCTCTCCTTTTCCTGGCGGTGAGCTCTCTCTGGCAAGTCGAATCTCGCTTGGTTGGTCTCCAGAATACGTGCCGCTTAGCTTAATCAGTTACGAAAAAAGGAAAACGTACTTGTCTCGTCCGAAGAAACGCAGCAAGTGCGGCCATGACACTGAACGAGAGCGAGAAAGGAGGTGGGGCGCTTTGAGAGTCGCGCGTCGCGCCATCTGAATAAAACGATCGGGCGTTTGCAAAACGCGAAGGAATTCGAACGCAATATCTGAACAAATGTTAAGTAAATGTTTCTTTAAGTCACTATTGCAAATAAATAATTAATGTAAAATAAATATTACATTACTGTCAAATAAATGTTAAATAAACGTGGTTTCAAATCATTATTGCAAATAAATAATTAATGTGAAATGAATATTAAATTAATTTCGAATAAACGTTACATAAACGTTTTTTTTTTTCAAATTATTACAGTAAATAAATAATTAATGTAAAATAAATATTAAAATAATGTCAAATAAATGTTAAATAAATGTTTTTTTAAATCATTATGGCAAATAAATAGTTAATGTAAAATAAATATTAAATTAATATCGAATAAATGTTAAATAAACGTTTTTAAAAATCATTATTGCAAATAAATAATTAATGTAACATAAATGTTAAATTAATGTCGAATAAATATTAAATAAATGTTTTTTTAAATCATTATTGCAAATAAATAATTAATATAAAATAAATATTAAATTAATGTCGAATAAATGTTAAATAAATGATTTTTTAACTTATTATTGCAAATAACTTACTAATGTAAAACAAATATTAAATAAACGTTTAATAAATATTTTTTCTAAATCATTACTCCAAATAAATAATGTAAAATAAATATTTAATAAACATTAAATAAATATTATTTTTACAATGAATTGTACAAATGTATAATTAATAAAAAATAAATATTAAAAACACATTTAAAAAACATTGTCTGCTGATTGGGTAACGGTGTTATGTAAACGTAGTCAATGTGCTGTTTCTCTATAAGAGCTAGAAGAAAAAGATTGTGCTTGCTTTTTGTATAGATCAGATGGAAAGAATATCGACATAAAATTTGTCATATAAGACTGAATAAGAGACTATTGCCGTTTTCGACTGAAGCAGGGTTAACCCATTTCTTTTCTTTTATAACTGACCAATCACGGTTATTCCATTCTTTAGAAGAATAACTGTGATTGTTCAATCCTTGAACAAAGTAACCTGAGTTGGATTAACCTCGCTCCAGTCGAAAACGCTATGTGTCATTTTTGCATTTATTGCAATATTTGTAACATTTTTAGTAACATCTTTGTAATTAATAATTTTATTTACTTTATATTATATTTTATAATAATATATGTCATAAATGTAAAGATTTTCAATATATGTATAAAATAATTTATTTTAAATTAATAAAAAAATTATATTTATTTAATATGCTTTTTAAAAAAATATTTTTTAAAAAGTATTTTGTTATTTATAAATGGTTAGATAAGATTTGCTGATTTTTGCTGATAATTTGTTGTCAGGCAGTGTTATCACGATTTGCCCTGTATTTGGCACCAATTTGCAGTTAAATATTGTCCCTAAACATCGCTTGGTGTTTGGCATCAATTTGTTCTTAAGTTTTGTTACCAAAATTTGCTCAATATTTGGCATCAATTTGGCGTTAAGTTTAGTCAACAAACTTTAACAGCAATTTGGTGCCAATTTGTTATCAGATAGTTACTAAGCTTTGCTCGGTATTTGGTATCAATTTGGCGTCAATTGGGTACGCATGTTTTGCTACGTATTTGCTAGCAGTTTGTCGACAACATTTGATAAAACAAATTTTGATGCAAATTTGTACCATTTCTGAAACCAAAATTTGTAGCAAGTATTTGGCATTACTTGTTCGAACAGATTTGGCTATCTGGGTGTCTTCTATATTAATTAAAATTCTGTAATAAATATTTAACATTTTTAATATAATTTAAACATAATTCTAGGTATATACTGGAGGATATGAACCAGTACAGCCCCATAAAGTACAACAAATAGCTTCCCAGCAAACGCAAAAGGATTAAAAGATATTAAAATTTTTTAATACCTTTGAATCCCCTTTTTTGGCGGAATTAAATGAAATTAGATGGTATTTGAAATGAGATGGTCCAATCCCATGGAATCCAAAAAAGAAATTTTCAATTCCATCCAATCCTACACGCAAAAAATTTTTCTCGAAAATATAAGTATACACGAATGAAGTAAATACCATAATCTTGCACAGCTAGGATATAATCATAATATGCAAAAGATTTCAAGATAGTATAGGAAAATTTAGAGAGCAAAGAATAAAACTATACGCAGTTTATCCCAAATATGGCTGATTGACAAAAAACTTATAAGCTGTAGCGGTCAGCTGTCCGCCACGAGCGAACTTCCCAGGTAGCATTAATGTCTAAAAGACATCATAAAGATGTCTTTAAGATGCCAGAAATCTTAAAGATGTCTTTATGATGTCTTTTAGACATTAATTGCTACCTGGGTTGAGAACGCTGTAGAAACCCTGTCGAGCTGCCTTAGATATAGAGGTCGATATTGAACCTTAATTGCGCGAAAGTATACCGGCGATGCGCCGCGTAGCGGGCGCGAGCCGGACCCTCTCGTCGCGCAAGCCCGCGTTGCCGCTCGTACCGCGCGCCTTCCGTCGTCCACGATCGTGTGCAATCAAGTGGCCTCCGCGTAAGCGAGTTGCGCCGAACTCCGGGGAGTCCGGAGGAACGACAGGGAAACCGTATGCGTCGTTTATCGTCGTTATTCGCGAATGTTTACAGCTGGCATGTTAAATGGCAATGAACATGGAAGTGGCGGAGGTGTCCGGGGTGGCGTCCGACGACGCTACCTCGCCGGGGGCCCAGTGCGGACCCGCGACCTTCGCGAGCGAATCGTCGCCGTCGCCGTCGCGTCGCCGCGCGTCGGCGACGACGCAACGGCCGAGGGACCCGTCGACGCGCGAACGACGACGAGCGACGGCGCCGCGAATTCAATGGCATTCATTTTGTCAGAATAGACGGAATTCAATGGAATTCAATACGGAAATTTTTGATTCCTAGTTTGGCATTCAATGGTATTCATTTCGTTAACGGAATCAATGGTATTCAATGGAATTCATGACGAAATTTTCCAATCTAACCTGGCATTCAGTGATATTCATTTCGTTACGTTTTTGTGTTGAAATTGGATGGGATTCAAAAAAGACAAATTCTTTCCAAAATAAGGAATTCCATGATATTGAAATTATTTCAATCCCTTTTTTGGACAAAATGGAATTCGGAAAGTCCTTAATTGAATTCCTGGCAATCCCGTTTTAATTCTTTTCAATCTTTTTTCGTTTGCTGGGTTTATACTACTTGGCATATCAAATATCTATGACCCAAATTGGGAATAAATTTGATGTAACAACATCAACTATTTCTAATTGCGTTACTACATAGATAAATTGCGTCTTAAAGTTGGTATTTACTTTAATACAGTGGCCTACAATAAATGAACGAGTAGTATAGAAGCAAAATTCAGAAATCTAGCAGGTTTTCCAGGTATGACTAAATGTTACACTTAAGACAAGTTATTGTGTTCTATTAATAAAATGATAGGATTGAATTATAATCTGTTTAAGGTGTAATTGGAGCGATTGATGGTTGCCATCTAAATGTTATGGCACCAAGTATGCAGCAAAAATATTATCAAAATAGATATATGACACATTCCATAATTTTGCAAGGAATATGTACAGCAGATTGTCTACTTACGAATGTATATGTAGGACATCCTGGATCAGCTAATGATTAGAGTATTAAGTAATTCAAGCTTATATGTCAAAATTGAACAAAATGGATATTCCCAATATTTTTTGCCAAATCAACATCTATTAGGTGATAAAATATATCCCATAAAAGAGTGGCTTCTACCTCCTTTTAAAAATTATGGAAATATAACACGTATGCAAATAACATATAATAAAATACACAGTAAATATAATAAAATACACAGTAAAACAAGAGTAAAAATTGAAAATTGTTTTGGATTATTAAAAGGACGATGACGAAGGCTTAAGGTAGTTCTAGCAGGAATTTGAAGTCACAAAAACAACTATTGTTACTAGTGACAAATATGAATGATTTAGTATGCAAAAATCAGCATACATTTAAATTAATTATTCCGTAAGGTGTTTTCTCATCTGTTGCTATAAACTGAAAATATCAGAGCAAAATCACAAATTTGACTAGAGTTGAAACCTTATATTTGGCAACGTCGCGATTCAGCCGCCGGAGCGCCTGCCGCTTGTCAATGTATTGTCATAACCAAACTTTCAGTGTTTCAATTAATGCATAGGTTTAACAACGTTATCCTTATAACCTCCATTCAACGCTGGGAGAATGGTAGGACACGCGACTTGTGAGTCAGCTGACGCGTGCGACGTTGCCAAGCAGCCACTCAAGACGGCCGCCATGACTCTCGTGTCGTGTCGAAAGTTGCTGAAAGTTTGTCGAAAATTTCGCTTTATTTATATACGGTACGGTCAATCAATTTGGTGTCGCGTCAGTATCTTTAGAAATGTTTATTGCATCGATTAAACAGTTTTTTATTCGTTCATCTACTCGAGAAGTATGAACGTATTCCATGAATGTGCGATTTGACCCCTCTTTTCCTATTATCACAATGTAAAATTAGCAAAGTTTACGGACATACCTCTGGAACCAAGCGGTAAAAAAATTCGAAATTTTTCAAACACACTCTAGAAACGTTAACCTTTCATTTAATACCACATTTTCCGGGCTATCTACATTTGACCTAAATGCTAGAACCACCTTAAATATATACAACATACAAAATAAAAAAGTTTCAAACATTGTGATGGCATGTTGTGCTCTACACAATTTTTGCCTTATAAATAATGACGTTGCTGAATCATTACTAGATGTTAATGTTGAAAGAGTCGATAGAACGCAAATTCTTAAAAGACCTGACGACAGGAATATTGCAATTGATAAAAGAAATACCATAATGATGCAATTGTCAAATAGATAGACATAACAAATACATGTAAGGGTATCAAACATAATTAAATAAATGTACTTTCTATTTTCTTGTAATATGTTTATTTTCTTCTATTCGAACGTAAATAATGTTTTCTTATTACAAAAAATTGACACATTTTCTTCTCCATAAACCAACTTTTGATATATAATTGTAACCCATTAATGCATGTTATGTATCGTACTATTATCTTAATAATCAACAAAACTTTGAATTGCATAAAAAACTTATTGCATTATGAGCTGCAGTTTTATTTTAATTATAAACTAAATATTTTTATGCAGCATGTCTTTAATATTACCAATTTCGCGTCTTCGTTTTTTTTATATTTAGTATCACGTAGTAGGAACTTTAAAAATATATTAAACATTTAATACTTATGTATTAGGGTAGACCGGGGCACGTTGTCACACGGGGCACGTTGTCACATCGGCTTTATTTAAAAAACTAATAACCAAAGGGCAGCACCCGTCATTCCCAAAACGTGTTAGTGTATGCCCATCTTTGGACTGTGTTTACAGTGTTGAGATTGCTCCAGCCGTGTTAACGTAAATCAACTTGAAAGTTTTTTGCGACCGTAAGTAAAATTTTATTGTCTAATATTCAACGTACTGGACATGAAGCTTTTATGTTTTTTCAGAATAAACCTTTATATTATCTTAAAGTATGTACTTTTACCTACCGCGTGCAATACCTAACCTTATGAATATCTCAAACGTGTCGGCCATGAGGCTGTTTGGAGTAAAAAAATGCCCTCGGGGCACGTTGTTACGAATTTTAATGTTATAGGTGCAATTAGGATATGGTGCGCTCCTACAAACGGAAAACTCCGAGAGCCGCAGTATATAATCGATCTAGAAGTAATTCGTCTTGCTGTTAACGATATGAAGGAGAAAAAAGGTTCAGTTCTTGTATTAAGGTTCTTGTATTTAGATTAAGACAAAAACTTCGTGCTTTTTGTACTTTTTTGAAATAAAATAAATGTTTCTGTGAAGGATTTTACTTTTTTACATTGCAGCGCACTATAATATATTGATATTTACGTTGAATACAGTTTGGATAACATTTTGCATGCAATTACATTTGATGTGACAACGTGCCCCGGTCACGGGGCACGTTGTCACAAGCGACCTGTCGTTATTTATTGTTATGTAACAACTGTAGAGTAACAATCACACAAAATTTGATACTGTCCAATTGAAGCTGAGGGTTTACTCGAAATTTTGGCATATCACAGTACTCTCAAATATTGAATGTAAAAAATACAAAAAATATTGAAAAAAATGTGTGACAACGTGCCCCGGTCTACCCTAATTAGCCTCATTTCAAACGTATAATTTATAATTTACGTAAATTATATTTCACATACCCCCCAAAAAAATCTTATTCGCAATGAGTAACAAAATAATAAGTAATTGTACTGCGATAAGTATTCCCTTATACATAATTCTCTTATACATATTAATCTGATTGTGAGTCAGAGGATTCAGAGGAATATTTTCTTTTCTTACTTTTTTTAGGAGCTTCCGATTTATTTTTAAAAGCTTCTGATTTATTTTTAGGAGCTTCTGATTTAATAAGTGTTTTTAACACACTTAAGAATTCACCACGCTGTTCTAATGTTTGCTTTCTCAACTTATTTTGCTCTTCTAACAATGCTTCAAATTTTTTAAAGCGCTTGCTTTCAAATTCTACATCTTGTTCATGTAATTGTTTTAAAACTATGCTTACATAATCTACTTTTGGTCTTACTGATTTCTTAACGTTTTTAAAAATACTACTTGGTTTACTTACATTAGAATCTATGTTTTCTTTTATATTATTTGACTCATTATCTACATTATCAGGAAAGTTATCAGTCTCGTTGTTATTAATGGCTTCACTACTTTTTGTTTTAAACGCTGCAAGTGTCAGAAGCACTTGCTGTAGATAAGTTATCTCATGAATCCAACAAATTGACTGGTTGGCTACTGTGTTTTCCCCAATAAGTTCGTGCATCTCATCAAAATACTTTGATGACTTTCTTTCCCGTACCAGTAGATTTTATGTAACGACAATGTCCATGATACATTTCTCTAAATTCCGCCAGCGTTGATGACATTTATCAGCAGCTTTGTTCTATAAGTAACTAAGTAACCATTTTTTTTGCATTTTTGTTGCTATATCAGTCCAGATCTTTTTTTTTGGAATGCATTTTGTCATTGAGAAAATGTAATTTGGATGGTACAGTCTCCAGTAGTTTCACAGTCATTTCATGAGTAAATCCTATAAGCGTTAAAATATTATTTGATATTGTTCACACATAATTGTGTAACGATGCGTCCCGAAAACGCATCATTCCCGGCGAGCATCAGCCGGATGCCGCCCGGCCGACCATCCGCCGGGCGAGACAAGGCACAGTGTGCCCTTTTTTAAATAACGAATCTCGCGTACAAGTCCGCGAACGGACTTACCGCGGCAACCGACTCGGAGCGCCGAGCGGTGCCGAAAACGGCCGAGCGCGGCCGAGCGCCGCCGAACGCAATCGCGGCGTCGGGACGCCGTAACTCCCGACCGACCCGCCGCTCCATCCCGGCTCTCGCGATTGCCGTCGCGCATACCCCCGCCACGCCGACATCGCGCCACGGGTATATAAGCCGCGAAATTGTTTAAACAATTAGATTCCGCCGTGAGCCAGCAAACCGACACGACCAGTTCTCCGCTGCTCACGGATCCCGCAATCCAATCCGAACAATTCTCTGGCTCTGCCAAGTGACGTATCTAGGCGATTGATTCGAACTTCCACCCACGAACCCGTGACCCGGAGTGAACCAGGGTAAGAGAGCTCTTCTCTTACTCACCAAGGATCTTGGCCACCCAGTGCCGCCTCCCGCCTCCTCATATCGATGCGACAGGATATAAAGAGTGATCTGTATATCCGCCAAGGCTCTTGGCCGCTCGATTCCACGCGCCCCGCGCCGCGCGATCTCTGTACATACCGCCGATACTCGCGCCTCGCGATCTCCGTACATACCGCCGATACTCGCGCCCCGCGAGCGCTGCACGTACCGTCGATAATCGACTTTGTTCATATTATATCTCCGCTACTACTCCGCGATCTCGCGGTATATCATACCGCTCCGTTATTCACGTCAATCCGCGACCTTTGTAAATATCTCCGAACCCCGCGATCTTGCTGTATATCATATCGCTTGTACATATCTCCGATACTCCGCGATCCTGCGGCATATCATACCGCTTCGATATTCACGTCAATCCGCGACCTTTGTAAATACCTCCGATACTCCGCGATCTTGCTGTATATCATATCGCTTGTACGTATCTCCAATACTCCGCGATCCTGCGACATATCATACCGCTTCGATATTCACGTCAATCTCCGCGATCATGTATTGCGAATGGACTTAATCGAATAAACGTTGTTACATTTCCTCTTTGAACCGAGTCTTGTGTCTTCCTCCGCGCCTACTCCGAACCCTGACCAGCCGCGAGCTAGATCCGCGCTTCGGAAGCTAGGTTGTTTTAATTGTAATAAACTTTGCGATATAAAAAATAAATTTTACGTCAGATATATGTTATACTTACTATCTTCATTTGTTGCGCTCATTTGTCCTTCATTCTGTGGTTCAACGGATTGCGTTACATCTTTTCTATTTCATAAAGTTAATGTTGCAATATGTTTTACAGTTTTTATTAATAAATAATGATATATATGAAATTATTAATCAATATAATCGTAAATAGTTACTTGTGTTTTCATTTATAGATGCTTCATCCAATGTGTGTGGTTCATTATCAAAGACTGCTACATCATCTGCTGTAATAAATATATATATTTAATTGTGCGACATCTTCCCAGATAGCAAAACCTATGCAAGCAAGATTTTAATTGAGCAGTTTGCAATTAATTTTTGATGGCAAATAGGCAACAAATCTCACATAGGAATCTGTTCTATCTGACGATGTTGCCAACTGCCACCAGAAATCTCACAGAGTCTGCTGACATGCTATGCCAGCAGATTGACAGCAGAAATCTGAGAAATCCGAGCAGTGTCTGTAACGATTTGATGGCAGACTGGTGGCAGAAATCGAGCAGATCTGCATACAGGAGGACTTGCTCTGTTTCTGCTATCAATCTGTCGTCAAATCATGTCAGCATGCTCTGTCAACAGATCATGAGCTTTCTATGGCTTATGTGGGATCCTGACTAAATTTGTTGCAAATCTGCTAGCT